>JAAOOA010001742.1:50000-97877 GCA_012861695.1 Trematomus loennbergii | reverse complement strand
CAACTAAGACTTAGTTTTTCACAAGAGAAAATGCAGATATTATATAAAAAACTAAAGTTAAAATCTTGTTTTTAATGCCCCAAGAGCAATAAAAACACTTGTTAAAAAAATCCTGAGTGAGGCTTTCATAAATTGCATTTAGCTGACGCTTTTATCCAAAGCGACTTACTATTTAATAAATGATAAATGATTATTCATAACAAATATGAGTGATGTGTGATTATTATTCATGCTATATACTGATATAGGGCTAAGTAAGCAATCAATCCTGCAAATTAACCCTTAGTTGTTCAATATATTTATTCAGACAATGTGAGTAGAAATACAGAAATTCTGCTCCCACCTAAGGCCAACGTTGCAATATTACAACATTTCCCTAAAAACTTACCAAAACGTAAACATTTTTAAAACTCTTTAATTTCTGCTCCAGAGGCCAGGGGTTAAATTGGGATTTGATATGTGGGGGGGCTCTGTTAGAAGGTGCGACGGGGGAGGGGGGAGAGGGTTAGACGCTCATGAATTGTCAACGGGGGGGTTGACATCAGAGCATCGTCCTATGGGCTTAGCCCCGGACAGGTACAACAGGTATTCACTCAGAGGGGGGTAGGTACTAAATGCCACCCATTTACATGTAGGCAAACAAAATCAACATACAGTAGGGGGGTGGGGGATGGTGAACGGTATGGTCAATGTTTGTAAACACAATCCCCAGGATGTGTCCTGATCAAACCAAAATAGAAAATGCAGATATTACACTCAGACATTGGAAAAGTCTATGTTAAAATGCCTCAGTCATGTTCAGCTATGTTACTATTTATAATGTTATTGTTGTTACAACAGAAGATGTTTTTCTTTATATTGAAGTTAAATGCATCAATCTGGTGCACTTTGAGGTCAAAATTAAGAGATTTATGGATACCGCTGGAAAAAGCTGTGTGTGAAAGTTTAAATCTTCCTTATTGAGCTTTAAAACAAATGAATAACGACTATATATAATAATAAAATAAACACTGGCTGTTTTATGCCTGCTGTAACGTTAAATTACTCCGTTCTCCGCTTAAGTAATTATGCCGTTACAAGCTTCATAGTTGTATTTATCATCTAAATTTGCCGAAACAAGTTTAATATTCTGAAAGCCAAGACTTTGTTTATTTGAAATCAGATGAAAACAAACTGTAACGGACCCTGCCGTGTTATCTATGATTACTATGCCTTACTGTACATTCATAATTTCAGCCGAGGGAGGGGTGCGGCGCTGCGGAGGAGCAGATTGCGAGAATACATTTAATTTAAGGGGAGCAGTTACTGAGAAGTATATAATGAGAACTGCTACCAATGGTGGCCTATTTAGTTTATTAAGAAATACATATTTTTAGCTTTTTTTGATCTGCAGTAGGAAATGGAGCGGACCTGCAGAGAGTAGCGACAGAGAAGGGCTGGTCCAACCTGATCTGTAAAGTGATCTAACTAAGTGCTATTCATATTCTTGACGGGAAGTGCAGTGTAAATGGGGGGCCTATAGCCTATGCATTTGAAAAGCAATATAAATCACAGTTAGTATACAATAGGCTTTAAAAGCACCATCGATAACCATTGCCCTTCTCCTATTCAAACCAAAATAGAAAATGCAGATATTACACTCAGACATTGGAAAAGTCTATGTTAAAAAGCCTCAGTCATGTTCAGCTATGTTACTATTTATAATGTTATTGTTGTTACAACAGAAGATGTTTTTCTTTATATTGAAGTTAAATGCATCAATCTGGTGCACTTTGAGGTCAAAATTAAGAGATTTATGGATACCGCTGGAAAAAGCTGTGTGTGAAAGTTTAAATCTTCCTTATTGAGCTTTAAAACAAATGAATAACGACTATATATAATAATAAAATAAACACCGGCTGTTGTTATGCCTGCTGTAACGTTAAATTACTCCGTTCTCCGCTTAAGTAATTATGCCGTTACAAGCTTCATAGTTGTATTTATCATCTAAATTTGCCGAAACAAGTTTAATATTCTGAAAGCCAAGACTTTGTTTATTTGAAATCAGATGAAAACAAACTGTAACGGACCCTGCCGTGTTATCTTGATATTTCCGGCACAGACCCTTTCATACCGGCAATGCGCGATAGAAACAACAGGAACTGCGACAGCATAAATATGCGAACACAAACCTACAGACTGCTGGAGAAGAGATATCACAGGGGGGGGTTGGGACACACACATTCCGATGGCCAATTAGTTTTAAACAAAGAGTATAGCCTACTCAACATAGGGGGGTGGGGGCTGGTGAACGGTATGGTCAATGTTTGTAAACACTGTGACATTTTGACTTTATTTGATCATTTCAGTTAAAAACTAACGTTCATATTTCTCTTTTTGAGAAGAGGAATATGTTAGTGGCTGACCCAGCCCCATGGTCTGTCACAGTAGTGCGGGAAAGAGAAGTGCACTGTTTTGCCTGGCTGGACCTGTAATTTACAGGAAAGGAGTGCACGCTACTAAAGAGACACGCTACCATGGAAACCAAACAATGGTGTTGCTGTATTGAAGTCCGAGTGGAAACAGTCATATTTGGAGCGTTATGTTAGAATGAAACAGCAGGTCGTGACTCACAAAAAAAAAGTGTTACTTCACTAACTGTAAGCTTGTCACTCAGAGTAACCTACAGTTAACTTAACTGTTGGAAAAGAAAGATCAGGGGGGGGAGAGAGCTGTGGGTGATGGGCCATTAGGTGTGTAAACACACAGCTGAGAGCTGCCGTTTCATTCTGACTGTTTAAAAAACGGTAACAACGGACTATTTTTCTTGGCGGATGCATGTCAATTTAAATCAATACATACAACTATTTTTTAAATCAATAAAAACATTTTCTAAATCCATAAAAGCATTTCAATTAATATTGGGAGTCATGTCGTTACTTTGTTGAGAATGTGGCCATGTAATAAGCGGGATAATTTGCAGCGACTTGGTCATTATGGGGAAAATAACACCCAGGGATCAAGATCCCTCGCTACGCGTCGGGATCTTGATCTGCCTGACAAGGCTCCATTAAAATATAAATATTTTTAGTGAATTACTGAGTTTAGGCACGTTAATAACATTTTAATGAAGTTGAATACAGTATATTCATATTTGTCAGTGATTTCATGTCAATTCGGCGAACATAAACATAAATGATCATGGTGAAGATATGATTAAATTAGGATTAAAAATCGAGAGCCGGCTGCATTTCCTCTCGTTCGTTTTTTCGACTAAACAATATTATTTTGTTAAATAACAACATGGTGATGTTTTGTAAATGATTACATGTCTTATTTAGCACAGACTATGATCCTATCCGTGACATATGGATCTTAACAAATCCGCTATACATTAGTACCAGACATATTGTGGTGATTGACATTATTCACCCACAGATCTATGGGTTGGGGTATTGTTCCGCACGGACATTTTAGTGAACCAGACCAGCTGTTTCCGCCGGTCTTCGCTTCCCGGGCATTAAGTTGTTTACATGTGTGTTCAGATGCTAAATAAAAGTTTAGCTTGTACTTTTGATACCCCGCCTCCGACTCCCGTCTCTCGGCACCACAACATCCAGTTTACTGTATCGAAGTTGATTTCACATGAGCTCCAGTGTGGAACCCCACTGCACCCCTGGTGGATCAATGATCCATTGCAGCTGGCTTCACAATAATTAAATGTATTTATCACGGGGGCGGTATCAAGTCAGACTGGGGGCCGGCTCTTCATCACGAACCGATCACGGGCCGATCACGGACCAATCACGGACCAATCACGGACCAATCACGACCCTCGCGTTTCAAACTGTCTGAAATAAGATGCTCCATCTGTACCAGCGCAGCGCCCCCCAGATCTGGCACCCTAGGCCTATGGCTCCTATGCCAAAAATTGGCCCTGCCTAGTACATACAGTACAGTGGCAATGTCTCAAGATTTAGCAAAAAAAATCAACAAAGACTGCGAGCTGGCAGGCAAGACGCTCCGCTTCTGAAATGCTTCTGAAACGCGCCCGGTAGGGTATGACGCCGGAGGAGGCCGGACCAAAACCGCGGGGCAGCCGTGACGCGACGCAGACGGACCCGGTGGAATCGAGGGGTAAGGGTCCAATCAATGCCAGTTGGGTTGTAGGTGAAGGAAAGGATCATGGTATACAAACTTCAAACAACCGTCACTTCTCTGCTGGGGACGGATCCGGTGTTGGTGTGGGAGGTGGAGCAGGACCAACTAGACAAAGTTGGGCTCACCTCTACACATTGAACCGGCTCTGGAAAGAAACTCCTGGATAGGGATTAGACTCTCTCCTTTTCCAGAGTTACCCAGGTCACCTTTGAGGTTCATGGAGATGAAAGCTGTCCCTGTTCTCTCTGCTGACGCGTCGACCACCAGTTTAGAGTAACTTGCTCTCTTGCAGTCTCTGGGTCAGGGCACCAGCTGGGGATACATTCAGTAGTTAGGCTGGGGCTCCACATGTGCTAGGAGGGGTCAATAGAGTTTTCCATCCACCCTGTCTTATGGACGAAGGGAAAGATTATTACTGTGACCCCCAGGGCGTCTTGTTGATAGTAAGCTATTGCAGGATTACGCAGTATTGGGACAATTACTAAGAGCAATCCACTTCCTGTATAAAGTGAGTGAGAGCTGTGTCCACATCCTCAGTGGTAGGAATAAGAGTCGGTCAGGTTTAGGGCCATGGTTCTCTGGTGAACAGATTGTGAACAAATTGTTCACCAGAGTGGGAAATAATAGAAAGAAGGAACAATATTTTTGGATAGCTACAGATGATTGAGATACAGCTTCGATCAAACCAAAATATCCTACTATCCTTTCAGAAATGTGTAAAGTTAGGAACAAATATTGGGGTGGATCTTTTATGTTAATTGTAGTATTGTCTCAATTGTGTCTTAATTGTGTTCATTCAGAGCTTCTTACTCAGTGCCAAAGGACGCTCAAATTCAACCTGAAGAAAAAAATTGAGATAATCCTAGAAACGGGTAATTCAAGACCTCTAAATGAAATCTACACTGAGATCTACATCACCAAGGGAGAAACTACAGCTGAAGAGCATGAGGTCAGACAGATTGAAACAGCATCCAGGAAACCAGACAGACCAGAAACAATCATCAGACAAGAAGAACTCTTTAAAGCCTCACCTGGAAGAGATGCACCAATCAGAGTGATGACAAAGGGAGTGGCTGGCATCGGGAAAACAGTCTTAACACAGAAGTTCACTCTGGACTGGGCTGAAGGCAAAGCCAACCAGGACATCCAGTTCACATTTCCATTACCTTTCAGAGAGCTGAATGTGCTGAAGAAATTACAGCTTGGTGGAACTTATTCATCACTTCTTCACTGAAACCAGAGACGCAGGAATCTGCAGGTTTGATCAGTTCTCGGTCGTGTTCATCTTTGACGGTCTGGATGAGTGTCGACTTCCTCTGGACTTCCACAACACTGAGATCCTGACTGATGTCACAGAGTCCACCTCAGTGGATGTGCTGCTGACAAACCTCATCAGGGGGAAGCTGCTCCCTCTGCTCGCATCTGGATAACCACACGACCTGCAGCAGCCAATCAGATCCCTCCTGAGTGTGTGGACATGGTGACAGAGGTCCGAGGGTTCACTGACCCACAGAAGGAGGAGTACTTCAGGAAGAGATTCAGAGATCAGGAGCAGGCCGGCACCATCATCTCCCACATCAAGACCTCACGAAGCCTCCACATCATGTGCCACATCCCAGTCTTCTGCAGGATCTCTGCTACAGTTCTGGAGAAAATGTTGAAAACCAGAGAGGGAGGAGAGCTGCCCAAGACCCTGACTGAGATGTACATCCACTTCCTGGTGGTTCAGTCCAAAGTGAGGAACGTCAAGTATGATGGAAAAAGTGAGAGACATTCTCACTGGAGTCCAGAGAGCAGGAAGATGATGGAGGCTCTGGGAAAACTGGCTTTTGAGCAGCTGCAGAAAGGCAACCTGATCTTCTATGAGTCCGACCTGGCAGAGTGTGGCATCGATATCAGAGAAGCCTCAGTGTACTCAGGAGTGTTCACACAGGTCTTTAGAGAGGAGAGTGAACTGTACGAGGACACAGTGTTCTGCTTCGTCCATCTGAGCATTCAGGAGTTTCTGGCTGCTCTTCATGTCCATCTGACCTTCATCAACTCTGGAGTCAACCTGCTGGCAGAAGAACCAACAACCTCCTGGCTGCCTAAAGTGTTCAGAGACCAACCCACACCAACACATCTCTACCAGAGTGCTGTGCACAAGGCCTTACAGAGTCCAAACGGACACCTCGACTTGTTACTCCGTTTTCCTCCTGGGTCTTTCACTGCAGACCAATCAGAAACTCCTACATGGCCTGCTGATAGAAACAGGAAGTAGCTCAGAGTTCAATCAGGAAACAGTCCAGTACATCAAGAAGAAGATAAATGAGAACCCGTCTCCGGAGAGAAGCATCAACCTGTTCCACTGTCTGAATGAACTGAATGATCGTTCTCTAGAGGAGCAGATCCAACAGTCCCTGAGTTCAGGAAGTCTCTCCACAGATAAACTGTCTCCTGCTCAGTGGTCAGCTCTGGTCTTCATCTTACTGTCATCAGGAAAAGATCTGGACGTCTTTGACCTGAAGAAATACTCTGCTTCAGAGAAGGCTCTTCAGAGGCTGCTGCCAGTGGTCAAAGCCTCCAGGAAAGCTCTGTAAGTGGAGATACAAACAACATTGATCAGTTTTAAAAATGATAAATAAAATAAATTGTGTTCATTGCTAATCCTTCCCCAGGCTGAGTGGCTGTAACCTGTCAGAGAGAAGCTGTGAAGCTCTGTCCTCAGTCCTCAGCTCCCAGTCCTCTAGTCTGAGAGAGCTGAACCTGAGTAACAACGACCTGCCGGATTCAGGAGTGAAGCGGCTGTCTGCTGGACTGGAGAGTCCTCACTGTGAACTGGAGACTCTCAGGTCAGGATTTATGAAATAGTTTTACTTTAGAACCTGCTCATCCAGCTTCCGGTTCATGTTAATAAAGTTGGTCAACATCTGTATCTTCATGCTGACATAATCAAAACACTGAGTTTACTGTATTCCCTGGTTCCAGTCTCTCAGGCTGTATGGTCACAGAGGAAGGCTGTGTTTCTCTGGCTTCAGCTCTGAGCTCCAACCCCTCCCATCTGAGAGAGCTGGACCTGAGCTACAATCATCCAGGAGACTCAGGAGAGAAGCTGCTGTCTGCTGGACGTGAGGATCCACTCTGGAGACTGGAGACACTCAGGTATGGACAGACAGACTGAAGGCAAGGCAAGGCAAGGCAAGTTTATTTATATAGCACCTTTCAACACAAGGTAATTCAAAGTGCTTTACAAAAATGGAAGACATTTTAAAAATGGCATTTAAAATCAGTCATTAAAAAGAAAAGATAATAAAATAAACATTAAAAGAAAAAATACATGGATAAAAGTTACAGTGCAGTTTAAGATGTGAATAGTTTAATTAAAAGCAGCGGCAAAAAGAAAAGTCTTCAGCCTGGATTTAAAAGTAGTAAGAGTTGCAGCGGACCTGCAGGTTTCTGGGAGTTTGTTCCAGATATTTGGAGCATAATAACTGAATGCTGCTTCTCCATGTTTAGTTCTGACTCTGGGGACAGAAAGCTGACCAGTCCCTGAAGACCTGAGAGTTCTGGATGGTTCATAATTTAGCAGTAGGTCAGACATGTATTTTGGGCCTAAACCATTCAAAGCTTTATAAACCAGCAACAATATTTTGAAATCTATTCTTTGACACACAGGAAGCCAGTGTAAGGACTTCAGAACAGGAGTGATGTGATCCACTTTCTTAGTGTTAGTGAGGACTCGAGCAGCGGCGTTCTGAATTAGCTGCAGCTTTCTAATAGATTTTTTAGTGAGGCCTGTAAAGACACCATTGCAGTAGTCGAGTCTACTGAAGATAAAAGCATGGACAAGTTTTTCCAAATCCTGCTGTGACATTAGTCCTTTAATCCTAGATATGTTCTTTAGGTGATAGTAGGCTGATTTAGTCATTGTTTTAATGTGACTGTTGAAACTCAGGTCAGAGTCCATGACTACACCTAGATTTCTGGCTTTATCTGTTGTTTTGAACATTGCAGACTGAAGCTCAGCGCTAACTTTTATACGTTCTGCCTTGGCTCCAAAAACCATTACCTCAGTTTTATCTTTGTGTAATTGGAGAAAGTTCTGACACATCCAGTCATTGATTTGTTCAATGCACTTACTCAGTGTTTGAATTGGAGCATAATCTCCTGGTGAAATTGTTACGTACATTTGTGTGTCATCCGCATAGCTATGGTAACTTATTTTGTTGCTTTTCATTATCTGAGCCAGTGGTAGCATGTAGATGTTAAAGAGAAGAGGCCCCAAGATGGAGCCTTGAGGTACCCCACATGTCATATTTGTCAACTCAGATGTGTATTTACCTATAGAAACAAAGTTTTTCCTGTCCTTTAAGTAGGACTCAAACCAATTTAGAACTGTTGCCGAAAGTCCCACCCAGTTTTCTAGTCGGTCTAGTAATATGTTGTGGTCAACAGTGTCAAACGCAGCACTGAGATCTAATAATACTAACACTGAAGTTCTGCCACTGTCTGTGTTTAAGTGGATGTCATTGAAGACCTTTACAAGAGCAGTCTCAGTGCTGTGGTTTGGACGAAATCCTGACTGGAACACATCCAAACAGTTATTTAAATGCAAGAAGTTACTCAACTGTTGAAATACAACTTTTTCAATGATTTTACCTAGAAATGGCAGGTTTGATATTGGCCTGTAATTGTTCATTACTGAGGCATCTAGATTATTCTTTTTTAAGAGCGGTTTAATGACTGCAGTTTTCAGGGCCTCTGGAAAAATACCTGAGTGAAGAGATGAAGGTGTCTCTAATATCTCAAAGGTCATGTTCTTCCTTTAATTTATGACACAGTTATTGAAATTATATTTCATCGAGTTTTTACACCCTCATTGACGGCTGAGTCCACTCTACTCTTTAAGAGACGCAAGTGATCACCAGCGGTTCAGTTTGGATTGTTCTGACTGTGTTCGGCTAACGGCTAACAGAGCTAAACTCACAGCAGGACTCAACAAAACAACAGCTTACAACAAAATCTGCCAGTTATGTGTTATCATTTTATCTTGATTATTTACTGGCCTGCTTTGGCCGATGATCAGAATATTACCTAGTCGCTGATTTACTTTTTGTGATTCTTTATTAGTAACTGATGATCGACACGTCCAGGAACACATCCTTTTTTCTCCTCATAATGCCATCATGAACATCAGATTCATGTTGATATCAGCAGGAGGAGAGCTGGTAAACTAAGCCGTCAGCTGTTAGCTGTTAGCCGTTGACTGTAAGCAGGTAGCTGTTAGCAGTTGGCTGTTAGCCGTTAGCAGTTAGCTGTAAGCAGTTGAATGTGTACAGGATGCCTCGCTGCACATTATCCCATTTATTACACGGCTACATGATAAACAAACTAACTACTTGACTCCTGATATGAAATTAGATGATTTTATTGACTTGAAAATGACGGTCATGTTCCGGTGACGTCACCATACCGAATGGCAGCCTAGTCTAGCTTCTCCCCCGGTAAGAGATTCATTTCGCCTCGTTTAATTGCCAAATAAGAAATATCTCTGTAAAATTAGAAATAGTTAACAGGGCGAAGATGGGAAGAAAGGATGGACAAAAGAAAAACATTGGCTCAAAGTCTACCAACGAAGAAAATACAACGAACAACTCGCCTGCACAGGTTGATGATGAGGAAGCTAGCGCAGAGCCGCACGTGGCTAGCTTAGCTAAAGTTCTGGAGGAGATACGGGACTTTCGCAAAGACACAAAACAACAATTAAACAAAATTAAATCCGAGCTTACCAACGTCAACGTTAAAATAGAGGAGGCAGAAATGAGAATTGAAAACATGAAAGGTGCTGAGCAGGATGATAAAGGTAATGAATCAGCAAGAAAATAAACTGACTGACCAAGAAGGAAGATCCCGACGGGAGAATATAAGGATTTATAAAGTCCCAGAGGGAGCGGAGGGGTCATCTATGGTTGACTTGGTGAAGAGTTTACTACAAGAGGCACTTGAGATCCCCCCCCACGGAGCTCGGCATTGAAAGAGCGCACCGGGCGCTCGTACCGAGGGCCTCCGGAGACAGGGAGGACAAGCCGCGTCAAGAATGATCAAGTTTCTCCGATACTCAACTAAAGACGATATTATACGCAAGCCATGGGAAAAAAGGTGTTTTTGAACGGGAGACAGATATATTTCGACCAAGATTACCCACCATCTATTTTGCAAAAACTTAAAGACTACTCCGAGGCAAAGCGAGTGCTAAGTTCAGACCTATTCTAGATCTCCGCGGCCTGAATCGTCACATTTCCTGCAGGAAATTCCGCATGTTAACTATGAAACAGTTACTGGGGCTTGTGCAGCCAGGCGATTGGTTCACCACCATCGACCTGAAAGACGCGTACTTTCATGTAGAAATTGCTCCAGAGCACAGAAAGTATCTGCGTTTTGCCTTCCAGGGGATAGCCTACGAGTACAACAGGCTACCGTTCGGCTATTCCCTATCCTCACGCACATTCAGCAAATGTGTGGCCACAGCGCTTCAACCGCTGTGCGCCCACGGCATGAGAGTTTTCTTTTACCTAGACGACCTCATAGTCATGGCTGGGTCCCGGGAACAGGCAATGTTTTGCACAGCACAGTTGATCACACACCTAACCAAATTAGGCTTTGCGATCAATTGGAAAAAGAGCACCCCCATACCTCACCAACAGGCGTTGTATTTGGGAGTGGTGCTCGATGCAGACGCGCTACGCGCCACCCTGTCAGAGAGCAGACGTGCGTCCCTTCTCCGGGCGGTGCACAGGCTGCGACAGGGGGCAACAGTGACAGCTTTAACTGTCATGCAGACTCTGGGTCTCATGGCGGCTGCTCACATTGTGGTCCCGCTGGGGTTACTACATATGCGCCGCCTGCAGAGGTGGTTCTCCAGCCTGCATTTGGATCCCAAGAGGCACAAACGGCGGCTGGTGACCACCCCCCCCTCAGTGGAGGGCAACCTCCGGTTTTGGGGGTCCCCGGATCACCTCCGGAGGGGGTCTCCACTGTGTTCACGGACGCATCCAGAACAGGATGGGGAGGGTCCTGCCTGAAGAGGGCTATAGGTGAATCACGAAACAGCAACCTCCTAGAGCGGTAGTGTTAGTCCTCCAGCATTTCATGCCCCTAATTCAGGGAGACATGTAATGGTCAGGAGCGACAACAGCACCACAGTGGCTTATATCAACAGGCAGGGCGGAGTCCGCTCCGCCGCCTTGTTGACCACAGCGGAGAGGCTGTGGTTATGGGCTCAGAGGTGGTGTTATCTCTGAGAGCCCTCCATCCCGGGACTGGAGAACAGAGGGGCCGACCTCATGTCGAGGGGCCCCCTGCCAGGCGAGTGGGTGCTTCACCCGGAGGTGGTGAAGCAGATCTGGGCCCAGTTCGGAGAGCAAGTGGACCTGTTCGCCAGCCGGCGCAACAGCCACTGTGCCCTGTGGTTCTCCATGGCCCTGAGCGACGACCCGCCTTTGGGGGTGGACGCGTTTGCACACGCACACGAGCCATGGCCAAGGAAGCTGCTATACGCCTTTCCACCGCTGCGTCTCATTCTCCCTCTCCTGGGGAGAGTGAGGCGAGAACGTCTGTCAGTCATCTAGTGGCTCCGGACGCGTCGGGCGCCGTGGTACTCAGAGACACAGATGAAGGTGGGCCAGCCCTGGGCGATCCCCAGTTCTGGGGGGCGATGTCTCAAGAGGCAGTGCAATCGGGGCGTTACCCACTCTCGGCCAACCTCTCCAGGCTTGGCTCCTGAGAGGGACAGGCTGAGACAGGGTGGATTGTCTGACAGTCTATCCAGGCAGCTAGAGCTGGATCCACCACAGCCTGTTACAGGCCAAAGTGGCTAGGATTCCAGCGATGGTGTGAGGAGCGGGAGAATAGAGCCCCTATCTTGTGAGTTGGCTCTATTTTATCCTTCTTACAGTTACTGGTGGACAGAGGGCTTGCTCATTCCACAGTGAAAGTGTATGCAGCAGCCATCTCGTCCTGTCATGAGGGATTTGGCGGCAGGTCAGCCTTTAGTCAACCACTGATGTCGCGGTTTTTACAGGGGGTCAGGAGGCTGCGCCCAGTAGTGCACGCCTCCACCCCACAGTGGGACCTGCCCCTAGTGCTCGAGGCTCTGGTCTCAGACCATTTGAGCCTCTGGAGCTCTCCTCCCTGAAAGCACTTTGTGGAAGACAGCTTGCTACTTGCCTTAACGTCAGCCAAGAGTGTCCGAGTTAACCGCTCTGTCGGTGCACCCGAGCTGTTTACTGATTCGGGGTGACCGGAGCGGCGCGACACTCAGACCGAACCCCTCCTTTGTGCCCAAAGCCTAAGGAGTGCGTTCAGGTCGAGGGCTATTCAGTTAGGGGGTTTTAGTCTTCCCCCCATGGTGGGGCAGGGAAGGTAAACTGCACCTCCTCTGCCCGGTGCGTGCGCTAGCAAGTTATGTGGAGCGCACGGCTGCCCTTAGACGCACCGAACAGCTGTTTGTGTGCTTCGGGGGCGGGTGATCGGGAAAGCTCTGTCCAAGAAACGCCTGGCAGGCTGGCTCTGCGAGTGCATTGCACATGCCTACGGACAGGCAGGGAGAGCCTGGGATTCGTGCGCACTCCACACGGGCTGTAGCTGTGTCAACAGCCTTATTCATCGGTGTGAGTGTGGAGGATATATGCACAGCGGCGTCTTGGTCAACGCCAGGCCTTCATAAAGTTTTATCTCTTGGACATGTCTGTCTCTTTCTCTTAATTGTTTTATTATTATTTTGGATGACTGAACTTCTCACCTTATCCCTAAGGGAGACGCCAGCCACCCTGCGGAGAAAACCCATCTCGGCCGCTTGTATCCGCGATCTCGTTCTTTGGGTCATGACCCATCCTTCATGACCACAGGTGAGGGTAGGAACGAGAATGGCCCGGTAGACAGAGAGCTGCGGTACTGCTCCCGCTGCTCCGATTCTCCGGCCCATCTCACGCTCCATTGTTCCCTCACTCGAGAACAAGACCCCGAGATACTTGAACTCCTTCACTTGGGGTAAGGACTCATTCCCTACTTGGAGTGGACAGTCCATCGGTTTCCTGCTGAGATCCATGGCCTCAGATTTGAGGTGCTGATCCTCATCCCAGCCGCTTCACACTCGGTTGCGAACCGATCCAGTGAGTGCTGAAGGTCGCAGACCGATGAAGCCATTAGAACCACATCATCTGCAAAAAGCAGTGGTGCAATCCTTAGTCCACCGGACTGCAGACCCCCTACCCCACGACTATGCCTCAAAATCCTATCCATGTATATTACAAACAGGATCGGTGACAAAGCGCAGCCCTGGCGGAGGCCAACCCTCACCGGAAATGGGTCCGACTTACTGCCGAGGACTCGGACACAGCTCTCACTTTGGGAGTAAAGAGATTGGATGGCCCTGAGTAGAGAACCCCTCACCCCATACTCCTGCAGCACCTCCCACAGTAACTCCCTGGGAACCCGGTCATACGCCTTCTTCAAGTCTACAAAACACATGTAGACCAGATAAGAGTACTCCCAGGCCCCCTCCAGGATCCTTGCGAGAGTAAAAAGCTGATCCGTCGTTCCACGACCAGGATGGAATCCGCATTGTTCCTCCTCAATCTGAGGTTCGACAATCGGCCTGACCCTCCTTTCGAGTTCCTTAGAGTAAACTTTCCCGGGGAGGCTGAGTAGTGTGATGCCTCCGTAATTGGCACACACCCTCTGATCCCCCTTTTTGAAAAGGGAAACCACCACCCCGGTCTGCCACTCCTTCGGTACTGTTTCCGACTTCCGCGCAACGTTGATGAAACGTGTCAACCATGACACCCAGAGCCTTCAGCATTTCTGGGCGGATCTCATCCACCCCCGGGGCTTTGCCACTGTGGAGTTGTTTGACGACCTCAGTGACCTCCCCCCGGGAGATTGGTGTTGATCCCCCGTCATACTCCAGCTCTGCCTCTAACATAGAGGGCGGAGTTGTCGGGTTCAGGAGTTCCTCAAAGTGTTCCTTCCAACGCCCTAACACTCCATCAGTTGAGGTCAACAACGTCCCATCCTTACTGTACACAGCTTGGATGGTTCCCTGCTTCCCCCTCCTGAGGTGTCGGACAGTTTTCCAGAACAACTTTGGTGCCGCCCGAAAGTCCTTTTCCATGTCTTCTCCGAACTTCTCCCACACCCGCTGCTTTGCCTCGGCCACGGCTCAGGCTGCTGCCCTTCGGGCCTGTCGGTACCTTGCAACTGCCTCAGGAGTCCCCCGGGATAACAAATCCCTGAAGGCCTCCTTCTTCAGTCGGACGGCTTCCCTGACCACCGGTGTCCACCAGGAGGTTCGAGGGTTACCGACAGTGAATTACCCATTTGCTTTCGGGGGAGCCCTATGTTTTTTTTTTTTAAAGGTGCACTCCGGTGGATTTTTTTTCTTTACCCGAGTGTCCAAAACATACGGCCTCAAGTCCGATGATACGATAACGAAATGCTCTGGTACCACGTACACTTATGAGCATCCTTATGTTCGAACATGGGGTTTGTTATGGCCAGTCCATGACTAGCACAGAAGTCCAGTAACAAATCACCACTCCGGTTTAGATCAGGGGGCCGTTCCTCCCAATCACGCCCCTCCAAGTGTCTCCATCATTGCCCACATGTGCGTTGAAGTCTCCCAGCAAGACTAAGGAGTCCCCTTCAGGAGCCCCATACAGGACTCTTTCCAGGGTCTCCAAGAAGGCTGAATACTCTGAACTGCTGTTTGGTGCATAAGCACACACAACAGTCAGAGTTTTCCCCCCCATAACCCGCAGGCGTAGGGAGGCGACCCTCTCGTCCACTGGGGTAAACTCCAACAACGAAGCACCCAACCGGGGGCTTGTGAGCTGGTTGCCGCTGAAATGGCATTAACCAGGAAATGGGTATGGAAGCATAGCCCGACTCTAAATGGATGGATGGACATCTCAATGGATATTTACAATATGGGAAAGATAACAGCATCTGTCAATCATACATTGGTCAATTTACTCCAACCTGTGAGAAGTGGACTCACTTTGTAAAGCCCTAAAGGCCTGACTTTACCATTACACAAAGCCCCTTCCCACCCTGGACCCCAGCTGTTGGAGCTGCTTCCCTCGGGAAGACGCTTCAGGTCCATGAAATCACAGACTAATAGATATAAGAACAGCTTTTCCCCCAGTGCCATACGTGAGCTGAACACAGCCAGACAATCACAGCACTAATGGATCTGAACTGATGCTCAAGTACATGTTCACATCCAACTGCACTTTATATTCTCCCTCATACCGTTTCTATAGAACACATGTTTATTTCTAGTTTTGTAATGATCAACTGCACTGATAAACAAATGATCAATCACTTATGTATTGACTTGTTTCACAGATGTGTGCTGCATTGACCGTATTGTTGGTGTACTTGTATTTGTATGGTAATGTTATATTGTTTTGTAAGCGTACTGTTCTATGTGTGATAGGTCACATTTGAGTCTCTTTATATATGAAATGGTTTGAGCTTGTTTTGTCAGATGATACTTCTACTGTCTGTTATGTGTGAGTGCACCATTGGGAATGCTTTGAATGTCTCTGTAGAGACAATAAAGGAATCTGATCTGATCTGACTTAGTTTCCACAGATCCAGAACTCTGCTGGAAAGAAATGTCTACTCCCTAATTGATCACTGTTGTTCTATTTGATTTTCATTTCTTTCTTTATGTCTTTCTCCTCTGTGCTTTTTGTGTCATCATGTGTATATTGCTGAGAAGAGCTATGAACAGATGTATGTCCTTCATGTGAAGATGCACAATATGCTGAGACAATGTTTGACACTAAACGCCAACAAAAGTAAATTAGAATAAAAAAGCTTGCTCTAAGAAAGTAACCTCTGTTCCACGAGGTACCAGCAGCTAGGACTCATGTTGGATAGAACATCATCCTGACTGTGTTTCTTCCTCCAGGCTGGACCATGGTGGAGAGCAGAGGTTACAACCAGGTGTGAGGAAGTGTAAGTGTGGATCAGTCAGCTTCTCTCTAAAGACAAAGATGATGGAGGTGCTATTTATTCATTAGAACATGACCTCTTGAAGCTTTATAGAAAGATCACTGATGTGGCTTTCACACCAGCGCTTTTCCCGTTCTAGCTCAGAGCGAGAGCTTTTCTGGTTCAGCTCCCGCTCTGTTCACACCGCCCAGAGCTGCCGCTGCTGCGTCATGACGTCACCGTTTACATCGCTGATTTTCTCCCCAACGGAGGTCACAACAACAACAACAACAGCAACAACGGGGGACTGCGTCGGGTCGATGATCGTGTTGCTTTTAATCATACGAAGCCAGATTAAATTAAATAACGACTTCTCCAACCTTATACTTTTCTCCAGAGTGCCGTGGTTCATTGTTTATTAATGTGTTTCATTTAGCGACCGCTGCAGTGCTGGCTGCTCTTCCACGGGAGTGTATTCTCCCGTTAGCTCCGGGTTAGCTCACACGGCTCTAAAGTATTCACTGTCTGACTGTCACACAAGCAGCTGATACATATCCCCAGTTCCCCTTAAGTGAATGTGTGTCAGTCTGAATTGACGCTGTTTGGCATCACAACGCTGTTATGAAAGTTTCTCTGGTATAACATGGGTGATGTTAGCATAGCAACCGAAGCTAAACTGACTACTTGCTAAGCCGTTTTCTACAGGCACTTTTTACCGGCGTATTTTTCATTATGATTCTACTTGTGATAGTCGGACATGACAACCTGTGCAGCCCATGTATTGATTCCATCCGATAGCTGCTATAATAACTAAACGTCTGCCTGCTCTCCACAATGATCAATAACAGCGAACGGATGGTCAAAGTAAGGTACAAATAAACAGAATCACACGAAGCCTGGTTAGTGTTGCCTGACTTTATAAAGTGTGTGTTTTTTTATAAGTGTGTGGTTGCCTTCTAGTCACTTTGCTCAGCGCTACTGCTTGTAGGCAGGCATGACGAGACTCTTCAGTCGACCCATGTTCAGGGGAGGTGGGTTTAGTTTCCTGCACGCCTCCGAGCCGGAGCTGAAAAAGCGCCGGTGTGAAAGGGGCATAAGAGAGAGTAAAGCCTTCAGGTGAGTCTGATGATAAACTGCTGTCTGTGTCTCTCATCAGATTCCTGTGAACTCACCCTGGACTCAAACACAGCACACAGAGACCTCAAACTGTCTGACAACAACAGGACGGTGACACCTGTGGGAGAGAATCAGAAATACCCTGATCATCCAGAGAGGTTTGACTACTGGCCTCAGCTGATGAGCAGAGAAGCTCTGACTGGTTGCTGTTACTGGGAGGTCGAGTGGAGCGGAAGGGTTCGTATAGCAGTGACTTACAGAGGAATCAGGAGGAGAGGATACAGAAAGGACTGTTTGTTTGGAGAGAATGATCAGTCCTGGAGTCTGAGCTGCTCTGATAGAGGTTACTCTGTCTGGCACAATAAGAGAGGAACATTCCTCTCCTCCTCCTCCTCGTCCTCCTCCTCCTCCTCCTCTCCTCCTCCTCCTCCTCCTTCTCCCCCTCTGGTAGAGTAGCAGTGTATCTGGATCATCCTGCTGGCTCTCTCTCCTTCTACAGAGTCTCCTCTGACACACTGACCCACCTCCACACCTTCAAAACCACATCCACTGAACCTCTCTACGCTGGGTTTGGGTTTGGGCTCTGGTCATTAAACTCCTCAGCGTCTCTGTGTCCTCTGTAGGAGGAGACCACTTCCTGTCCTGGGGTTTAAATGTTGCCCTTTAACAACAATGAGATGTGTGTGATGAGCGATATTCTGTTTATTCCCTGCCGCAGTGTGTTGATGTTTGAACGTACAGATAAACGTGTTGAGCCGTTCTTCTTTGTGTTCTAATAAAATAATGGAATACCTGACGCTCAGCTTCAGCGTTGTTATTGGCCTGTGGCTTTGTGGAGGAAACTCATCTTTAGGATTTTAATGCTTGTACACTTTGCTGCTGCAACAAAATAACTTCCCAATTTGGGATCAATAAAGTAGCCATCTATCTATTTGAACCTCCCATGGGGATAATTACGTTAGAGACATGAACATATAATGATAATAAAAACCAGGAAACACACTGAGGTGATCTGGGGCTCTGGTTGGTCGGCGTGTTGCCGAAACAACGGGAACTATAAATCATCAATCCCACAGTTTCAGGGTTAAATCCACATGTATTTATTAGAGTTACAGAGAATCTGACTTCTTAAAGCATCTGTCAAAAGAGAGACAGAAACAAATGAGGAACATCTGCTGACTTTAACACGGTAAACATTTATCATGGATCAGAAACAGCTTTTTATTTTTTAACCAGCGCTTCACAACCTGGCAGCCCAGACTCTGCTTCACCTGACGTATAAAGCTTGAGATGATGTGGTTACGCATCAATAAAGTGTATTACTCTTTACAGCATCGGACCCATTAAGGCCCAGACACACCAGGCCGAAATCGGCCGTCTTCGGTTGTCTGACGACGAAGCGTGCCCTGTCGCCCAAAGTCAATTTGGTGTGTCCCGAACCCTCTGCCGTGACACGCCTTATTTGGCCTTTCACGGTCGACACAAGCTATCGGACCAAGAAAGCACTCTGATCAGCTGTTCAGCTAGCAAATGAGAAGCGAAACGGAAGTGAGGGACGTAAACAAAGGATTAAAAAGGCACAGGACAGCAGCTAAACCCCAGCAGGTGATACTTAAAGACATCAAACATAGCCCTTAAATGTCCTCTCTTACCTCCCACACATAGCAGGGACATCTCTGATATCGGCGGGAGCGTCCCCGGCTGTCCTCTGCTGAGAGCTCCGTGATTTGTTTGGTCAAGTCCGGTTTTTCATCTCATGGGTTTATTTGTCAGTATAAAGTTGCAGGATTAGTCTCAAGTACCTCAACATTGTCCTTAAGTACAGTGTCTAAGTAAATGAGATACTGTCTACTGCTGTTCATTTACCTATTGTGAGTCGCCTCGGATAAAAGCATCACATGGAAATGTAAATTTAGCAAGAAGTGGCCATTATTACATTACATACATTACTACATTGCTGACTCAATAAACTACACACCTCCAGAACACTGCGATCATCAGATGCAGGTCTATTAACTGTGATTTGATAGTATGTCTGCACTTTATGTGCTCATTTCATCATTCATGTATTTTTATATTCTAAAACATGTTTTCGATGGACGAGAGTGAAAATGGAACGCACACGCTATTTGCTGTTTGTTTATATCACAGTCTGTTCTTCTTCTCTGTCTTCCGGTTGTTGCCTATTTTGAATGACGAATACACACTACCGCCGCCTGCTGGTAAGGAGAGTTATTGCCACTCACGCATGCGCAGTTCGTACGTGCTCGGCTGAAGTCTTTGCGGTGTGTTCCAGTGCGACACATGGCCAAGACGCAGGAGAACACGGCGACGCAACAGTCGGTGTCGGCGAGTTCTCTGGTGACTGCCTGGTGTGTCTGGGCCTTTAGACAGCAAATCTTACTTACATTTATGAAACAGGAAGGGAGGTTTTAAACCAATCAGAGCCCATTTTTTTGTGGCCGTCCCTATCCTCAAAGTTGCCCATCCCTGATCTAGAAAAGCAGCTCTGATCATGGTTGCAGCTCAGAGACTTCAGGTCACTCTGTGAGGAACCTTCATCTAGTTAGCAGCATCTAGTGGACAGCTAGCAGAACTACACCCCCTCTCACACTGACCATTCACCCTGATCTGTGTTTCATTAGAGGGTCAGTTAGCAGCATCTAGTGGACAGCTAGCAGAACTACACCCCCTCTCACACTGACCATTCACCCTGACCTGTGTTTCATTAGAGGGTCAGTTAGCAGCATCTAGTGGACAGCTAGCAGAACTACACCCCCTCTCACACTGACCATTCACCCTGACCTGTGTTTCATCAGAGGGTCAGTTAGCAGCATCTAGTGGACAGCTAGCAGAACTACACCCCCTCTCACACTGACCATTCACCCTGATCTGTGTTTCATTAGAGGGTCAGTTAGCAGCCTCTAGTGGACAGCTAGCAGAACTACACCCCCTCTCACACTGACCATTCACCCTGACCTGTGTTTCATCAGAGGGTCAGTTAGCAGCATCTAGTGGACAGCTAGCAGAACTACACCCCCTCTCACACTGACCATTCACCCTGACCTGTGTTTCATTAGAGGGTCAGGTAGCAGCATCTAGTGGACAGCTAGCAGAACTACACCCCCTCTCACACTGACCATTCACCCTGACCTGTGTTTCATTAGAGGGTCAGTTAGCAGCATCTAGTGGACAGCTAGCAGAACTACACCCCTCTCACACTGACCATTCACCCTGACCTGTGTTTCATTAGAGGGTCAGTTAGCAGCACCTAGTGGACAGCTAGCAGAACTACACCCCCTCTCACACTGACCATTCACCCTGACCTGTGTTTCATTAGAGGGTCAGTTAGCAGCACCTAGTGGACAGCTAGCAGAACTACACCCCTCTCACACTGACCATTCACCCTGATCTGTGTTTCATTAGAGGGTCAGTTAGCAGCCTCTAGTGGACGGGTAGTTTTTTCACGAAACTGTCTCAGGGCTTCTTAATATTTAAAAACCTATTAATGTGTCAAACTCACTTAACGGTTAGAAACTCAGCTAACTGAAGATATTAACAATTTTTACCGAAACAAAGCACAAGTCTCACAAGAAGCGTCTAAATTAGCCCTGAGCAAAAAAATGCTAACGCACTTAGCACAGAACTCAAGGTAAAAATACCCTATTACTTATCGTAGCTGCACATACAAGATATCTGACTAAAGCTGAGATTCCACAGATTCTATAGGTATTGGTATCAACACTGAGCGATCAGAACTCGCGACAGGGTAAGCAAACACAGACATCACAACACGTAGCATCACGGAGCATTCACGGAGATATTCTCACCTTAGCTGTTGGTTTCTGATCAAAAGTCGTGTTCAATGGCATTAAAACGATAAGAACGCGGCTGAAGGTTAATCCATAGGTTAATCCAATGTGTCTGTTGCTTTGAAACGATTATTGATAATCCATAATTCAATTTTTATGTAAAAATCTGAGATTTTAAATTAGTTGCTAATGGTAGCCACCAGAGTGTATCGCAGCTTCCGGTTCCGGGGCATTCTGGCTGTGCAGCACTCATTCACCAATGGGTAATGTTTAGATGGATTTTAGGAACTTCCCCTCAATTCTATTGGCTCTAACGGTTCAAAAGAGATGTCAATCATCAAAATCGACCGAGGGGGGCCAGAGATATGGAAAATGCACCCCAATGACCCCAGAAGTTGTTGTTTTTTTCTAAACCTCTCTAAAAAGGTAAAATGTCACTTGTTTTGCCTCAATCTTGATACAGGGTACTTATTATATGTTATAGTTTGGATTCCTTAAGCTTTTAGTCTACTATCCCATCCTTCAAGGGTGGTTTTCACTATAAGTACACAAAAACATTTGGACGAACACTATAATTTACATTGTTTTACTATGTTCAATCTGAATTTACATTCAAATTAAAAAAATCTATATTGATTCTGACTTTTTTACATCCAACTCACAGGTTTATCGTTGCTTTGAGAAAAAAGACTATGCATTTACCCCTTTTAAAAGGGAAGATATAGTCATTTGTTCTGGGAATGTCATTTTTGAGCCTGAGACCTGAAAAACAGGCTCAGGGGTTAACAGGTTAAAGACAAAGACAGACCTCTCTCTCATAATATAAGTTTCTCTCCTTCTAGAAGTTCCTCCTGAGTGGAAAACTACTGCAACACGTCAAACCCCGCCCCCTCCTCCTCTGCAACTCAGAGCAGAAGTACCGAGTTCCTCTTTCACGTGAGTCACATCTGAAACAGTTGGTGTTCAAACTGCTGACTAAAAGGAGATATAAGGGAATAGCAGGCAGAACCAGGACTGAGGAGGACGAGATCAGCAGGGTTTCTGTGGACCTGAAGAGAGTTCAGCAGGTGAGGACCCTCCCCCAGGAGTCTGTTCCTTCATCAGGATCACTGTGATCACATTGATATATGATCTATAGATATAATATAAATATATATATATGATATAGTATTGTGTAGGGTTTCTCTCTGAGTGAAAGCAGAATGGTTTTGGAAAGATGTCCATGTGCTGTTGTCAGTGCTTCTGGTAGAAGGAGCTGCAGTCTGATTGTTATCTGAGTTCATGTCCTCAGAGAAAATGCAGGGCGTGTCAGAACAGGTCTACATATCGTGACTGAGCGGTTTTTATGTTTAACTTGTTAAGCCTTGTGCCCTCCTCGAATTTTCAACCTTTCGACCCCTTCGTGGCAAACATGTACACGCCCATAATAACTGCTATTAAATCATCATACATCAACATTTCTTTCTACTTTTTTTTTCATGAATCACTTAAACAACTTATAACGTACTCAAAACTACCAAACATTCAATAAGTTTCAGGATTTTAACCCTTTAAATGCCTGTTTAATTATTTGAATTATTTCATTATTTATGACAAAAAACACAAAAAATGAATTTCTTTCAATATAATAATTAGTAGAGGGATGGAACTTTGGTGGTTATTAGAGTCTTGGATGTGTCAAAGATTAGCAACAAAATTTATTTCACTGCATTATTATTTTTTACGTAGTGTCAGATACTACCTCTGGACACCTTTGTGGCAAAAATGTACATGCCCATAATAACTTCTATTAAATCATCATATATCAATATTTCTTTATACTTTTTTTTTCATAATCACATATACAACTTTTAACGTATTCAAAACTACCAAACATTCAATCATTGGCAGGATTTTAACCCTTTAAACGCCTGTTTAATTATTTTAATTATTTAATTTCTCTCAAAAATGCCTCATTGCCTTCCATTCAGACCACATTTGTTGATCTCACTGCCATTGCCGTATAAAACCATGCATTTTGTAATGTCAGCATTTCATTTAGAAGAAAAGTGATATTTGATATTTCTACTCTTTTCCAACAGATTAAACCATTTTCCCTCTGAAGGCCGATGCATCACATTCTTACATTTTTTCCAGTTATATTATGGAGCCGTGTGTGTGTGTGTGTGTGTGTGTGTGTGTGGTGTGGTGTGTGTGTGTGTGTGTGTGTGTGTGTGTGTGTGTGTGTGTGTGTGTGTGTGTGTGTCATTTCCAGCAGCAGACCTGCAGCATGTGACCTGGTGCTCTCTCAGGTGATAGAACAACCATTTTGTAGGCCTGTGCCCAACCAGCACACACCTCTCCTCCCTCTCTGTGTGTGTGTGTGTGTGTGTGTGTGTGTGTGTGTGTGTGTGTGTGTGTGTGTGTGTGTGTGTGTGTGTGTGTGTGTGTGTGTGTGTGTGTGTGAGAATCTGTAAGCATGCACGGATCATTTCATGGGAACAAAAGGCCATCTTTTGAGGGATGTGTTTGATGTGTCTTTGAAGAGCTGCTTGATTACTCAAAAACAAAAAGCAACTGTTAGTGTGTTTCTGCACCTGGCTGCCAAAGATAAACATGCAGTTTGACCAAGAGCTTATTTCATTAGTGAGCAGAGAGGGAGAAAGACCTGGAGCAAAGAGAAGGAACTCAAATGAAGAAGCTTTTCAGTGCAGAAGAGACTTCAGAAATAATCTTGCAGCCTTCTTCTGCCAGCGAGCTGCAGGACTCATCTGAAGAAGACACAAGGTTCGAGGGGGGGTCTGACACTGAATGCTCTCTGGGGTCTGACACTGAATGCTCTCTGGGGTCTGACACTGAATGCTCTCTGGGGTCTGACACCGAATGCTCTCTGGAGTCCAGCATTTCTTTGAGTTCCTCTGACCCTTCATCTGAAAGTGGAGAGGACACTGAGGGTCCGGCCCACCATCCACCACCACGGGGGGCTTTCTTCTCACAATCTGTGAGGACACCCTGGTTTTCCCCAGCTCCTGGGAGAACGACCTCCGTTCTTCTCTGTCCCCTCACTGTGGGCCGGACCCTCAGTGTCCTCTCCACTTTCAGATGAAGGGTCAGAGGAACTCAAAGAAATGCTGGACCCCAGAGAGCATTCAGTGTCAGACCCCAGAGAGCATTCAGTGTCAGACTCCAGAGAGCATTCAGTGTCAGACCCCAGAGAGCATTCAGTGTCAGACCCCAGAGAGCATTCAGTGTCAGACTCCAGAGAGCATTCAGTGTCAGACCCCAGAGAGCATTCAGTGTCAGACCCCAGAGAGCATTCAGTGTCAGACCCCCCTCGAACCTTGTGTCTTCTTCAGATGAGTCCTGCAGCTGGCAGAAGAAGGCTGCAAGATTATTTCTGAAGTCTCCTCTGCACTGAAAAGCTTCTTCATTTGAGTTCCTTCTCTTTGCTCCAGGTCTTTCTCCTTCTCTGCTCACTAATGAAATAAGCTCTTGGTCAAACTGCATGTTTATCTTTGGCAGCCAGGTGCAGAAACACACTAACAGTTGCTTTTTGTTTTTGAGTAATCAAGCAGCTCTTCAAAGACACATCAAACACATCCCTCAAAAGATGGCCTTTTGTTCCCATGAAATGATCTGTGCATGCTTACAGATTCTCACACACACACACACACACACACACACACACACACACACACACACACACACACACAACACACACACACACACACACACACACACACACACACACACACACACACACACACACACACACACACACACACACCCACTCTCGGGGCCCCCTGGTAGTCACACGGCTCCATAATATAACTGGCAAAAATGTAAGAATGTGATGCATCGGCCTTCAGAGGGAAAATGGTTTAATCTGTTGGAATAGAGTAGAAATATCAAATATCACTTTTCTTCTAAATGAAATGCTGACATTACAAAATGCATGGTTTTATACTGCAATGGCAGTGAGATCAACAAATGTGGTATGAATGGAAGTCAATGAGGCATTTTTGAGAGAAATGAAATAATTAAAATAATTAAACAGGCGTTTAAAGGGTTAAAATCCTGCCAATGATTGAATGTTTGGTAGTTTTGAATACGTTAAAAGTTGTATATGTGATTCATGAAAAAAAAAGTTGAAAGAAATATTGATATATGATGATTTAATGGCAGTTATTATGGGCGTGTACATTTTTGCCACGAAGGGGTCCAGAGGTAGTATCTGATACTACGTAAAAAATAATAATGCAGTGAAATCAATTTTGTTGCTAATCTTTGACACATCCAAGACTCTAATAACCACCAAAGTTCCATCCCTCTACTAATTATTATATTGAAAGAAATTCATTTTTTGTGTTTTTTTTTAAGTGAAATTAAATAATTCAAATAATGAAACAGGCATTTAAAGGGTTAAAATCCTGAAAACTATTGAATGTTTAGTAGTTTTGAGCACGTTAGAAGTTGTTCAAGTGATTCATGGAAAAAAAAGTTTAATAAAATATTGATGTATGATTTAATAGCAGTTTTTATGAGCGTGTACATTTTTGCCACGAAGGGGTCCAGAGGGTGCAAAATGCATCACGAGAGTATACAAAACATGTAAGAGTAAACGACATTGGATTTAAAAAATTTGACTCAAAAGAAGACTTCTTGCAAAAATCCATGCCAAAAGCTGGAACACGCTGAAATGAACACCAAATAAAAAAAAAAAGTCAGGAAAAATGTACAAAAATGCCCGAGGAGGGCACAAGGGTTAAGCCCTTAGCCCCCGCCCGCTCTCTAAAAAGGTGAAATGTCACTTGTTTTGCATCAATCTTGATACAGGGTACTTATTATGTTATAGTTTGGATTCCAAAAGCTTTTAGTCTACTATCCCATCATTCAAGGGTGGTTTTCACTATAAGTAATGGTTTTATTTGGACGGACACTATAATTTACATTTTTTTACTATGTTCAATCTGAATTACTTTAAGATATAAACATTTATATTGATTGTGACTTTTCTACATCCAACTCACAGGTTTATCATTGCTTTGAGAAAAAAGACTATTAATTTACCCTTTTTAGAACTGAAGATATAGTCATTTGTTCTGGGAATGTCATTTTCGAGCCTGAAACCTGAAAAACTTCAGGTCTCCCGTGGGGATTGTCCACAGTATTGAGTATGTAAGTCGCTTTGGATAAAAGCGTCTAACTAGTAACATGTAATGTAATATTGGGAGTCATGTCGATACTTTGTTGAGAATGTGGCCTTGTAATAAGCGGATAATGTGCAGCGAGGCAGTCATTATGAAGAACACCCTTCATGCTGATCAAGATCAGCTCCTGATCAGCCTGTCGGGTGTTCTTTTACCCATAGTGACTGCCTCGCTGCACATTATCCCCTACATAACAGGTACGTTTCTAATCACTGCACGAAATAACATGTTTTATTTGGACACAACAAGCACCGTCAGTGCTAGCTGGGTCCAAGCACTGTTGGCAATATCTGCTTTTCTGGTAAGATTATTATTCTCCTGCAGGTAAACCCGTTTTTGAGGCACTTATCATGCTCGGAGAGTTGTAAAAAAATGACATGGGGCTGTGGGACATCTGAGAGGAGGGGCATTAATGTGTCCTGTGATGTTCTTGTTGTGATGAGCATGTTTGTGTGAAGGTGGAGGCTCTGCTATGGATCAGTGTGAGGACAGAGAGGAGGAGCCCCCCCCTCTCTGTGTGGGGAACATGACAGCCAGACCAAAGCTCAGAGGTGAGATCTCCAACTGTCCATGACTCTTCTCCATGTCAACGCTCAGCACTCATTATTCACTCAAAGCTCTGTGTTGTGTTCCAGACCAAGGACACACACTCTGCTGGACCTGGACCTGGACCTGAAGCTGGACCTGGACCTGGACCTGGACCTGGACCTGAAGCTGGACCTGGACCTGACCTGGACCTGACCTGGATGGAGTATTACTTGATTTGCCTTAATATAACCAAGCAGTATTGTTGCTGAAAAACTAACAAGTATTTTTTTGCATGAACCCATGTTATTTCATTTTATGTAAGATTATATCATATTTTCTGTTTTTTTTTGTTTGGATCTCTGCAGAGAGAAAATATGGCGACACTGAAAAAGAAGCTCCTCACAGCTTTAGAACATTTGGGGAAAGAGGACTTTGAAGATTTCAAGTGGCACCTGCAGCAGAAGGTCCTAGGATTTGAAGGAATTCCAAAGAGTCGACTAGAGGATGCATCTCGGACACAAACTGTGGACATCATGTTTCAGAACTACTGCATTAACACTATTCAAGTGACCAGAAACGTTTTGAAGAGATGAATCAGAATCTTCTGGAGGAGGAATTATCAAAATCCATCAGAACCGACAGGTAGGTCATTAGTTATAAGGAGTGTTACAAACAGGGAACCTGAGGTCAGGTAAATCACAATGATAACATGGATTGGATGTGTCCTCCTGATATACCACACAGAGAAACACCACTGTACATGGTGTCAGGGTTTAGGTTCCCCCATGGCCCTGAAAGCTCAGTGGTCAGGGTCAATAGTTTCTGGCAGGGTCACTTTTTAGATCAGCTACTTAGAAAAAAGCAACCCTATTAGGCAGACCAGGTCCTCATCCTGCAGCCAGGCACCGGGGTCTACACACCACTGGATCTTACCCCTAGATTCCACCGGGTCCGTCTGCGTCGTGTTACGGCCGTGTTACGGCTGCGTTACGGCCGCGTTATGGCTGCGCCGCGGTGTTCGCAAAGATCGCGGCCACTCTAGTCAATGGGTGCTATTCCACCAGACGCGCCGCGTTATGGCTCAGAAGCGCCCGAAGCGCTCTGCGATAAATAGAATGCAAGTCTATTTTCGACGCGACGATGATTAAAATCTACTACTTAGGCCTAAAATAAATAATTGTTTGTTTCTGGTTGGTTGTCAGTTAGGGTAGGTAGGGAAAACATTTTTTTCAAATCGTTTACAAAACAAACAAAAGCTTTCAGCTTAAAACTATATACAACTGAAACCCTTGATGACAGCTTTGCACATTCTTGGCTTCTCTCAGTCAGGTTTCCAGTGTGCACTAACCCTACCTCTGCACAACACAACTGGTGGTCTCAAACACATTAAGAAGGCAAGTATTCCACAAATTGACTCTTGACAAGGCACACGTGTTAATTGAAAACCATTCCAGGTGACGACCTTATGAAGCTGACTGAGAGAAGCCAAGAGTGTGCAAAGCTGTCCTCAAGGCAACAGGGGCTAATTTGAAGATTCTAAAATAAAATTCATATTCTGGATTTTTGAACACTGTCCTTGGCCCATTCAACATCATTCGCACCAAAACATACCGTATTTTCCGGACTGTTTTTCCCAAAGCTGATCAAATAAATCTGAGTCGCACATAAATTGGCAGGGTCGGTCAGAAACCGGAAACAAACATTATTTTCTTTTAGGGCTTAGAAAAAAGCAACCCTATTAGGCAGACCAGGTCCTCATCCTGCAGCCAGGCACCGGGGTCTACACACCACTGGGTCTAAGGGTCCAATCAATGCCAGTTGGGTTGTAGGTGAAGGAGAGGAACATGGTATACAAACTTCAAACAGCCGTCACTCTCTGCTGGGGACGGATCCGGTGTTGGTGTGGGAGGTGGAGCAGGACCAACTAGACCAAGTTGGGCTCACCTCTACACATTGAACCGGCTCTGGAAAGAAACTCCTGGATAGGGATTAGACTCTCTCCTTTTCCAGAGTTACCCAGGTCACCTTTGAGGTTCATGGAGATGAAAGCTGTCCCTGTTCTCTCTGCCGACGCATCGACCAACAGTTCAGAGTAACTTGCTCTCTGGGTCAGGGCACCAGCTGGGGATACGTTCAGTAGTTAGACTGGGGCTCCACATGTGCTAGGAGGGGTCAATAGAGTTTTCCATCCACCCTGTCTTATGGACGAAGGGAAAGATTATTACTGTGACCCCCAGGGCGTCTTGTTGATAGTAGGCTATTGCAGGATTACGCAGTATTGGGACAATTACTAAGAGCAATCCACTTCCTGTATAAAGTGAGTGAGAGCTGAGTCCACATCCTCAGAGGTCGATCTGCCAGGGTCGTGCCTCGTCTTCCAGCAGCAGGAATAAGAGTCGGTCAGGTTTAGGGCCATGGTTCTCTGGGGAACAGATTGTGAACAGATTGTTCACCAGAGTGGGAAATAATAGAAAGAAGGAACAATATTTTTGGATAGCTACAGATGATTGAGATACAGCTTCGATCAAACCAAATATCCTACTATCCTTTCAGAAATGTGTAAAGTTAGGAACAAATATTGTGATGGATCTTTTATGTTAATTGTAGAATTGTCTCAATTGTGATTTATTTTTCTTCATTCAGAGATTCTTACTCAGTGCCAAAGGACGCTCAAATTCAACCTGAAGAAAAAAATTGAGAAATCATGAAACGGGTAATTCAAGACCTCTAAATGAAATCTACACGAGATCTACATCACCATGGGAGAAACTGCAGCTGAAGCATGAGGTCAGACAGATTGAAACAGCATCCAGGAAACCAGACAGACCAGAAACAACCATCAGACAAGAAGACCTCTTTAAAGCCTCACCTGGAAGAGATGCACCAATCAGAGTGATGACAAAGGGAGTGGCTGGCATTGCGAAAACAGTCTTAACACAGAAGTTCACTCTGGACTGGGCTGAAGGCAAAGCCAACCAGGACATCCAGTTCATATTTCCATTACCTTTCAGAGAGCTGAATAGGCTGAAGAAATACAGCTTGGTGGAACTTATTCATCACTTCTTCTCTGAAACCAGAGACGCAGGAATCTGCAGGTTTGATCAGTTCGGTTGTGTTCATCTTTGACGGTCTGGATGAGTGTCGACTCCTCTGGACTTCCACAACACTGAGATCCTGACTGATGTCACAGAGTCCACCTCAGTGGATGTGCTGCTGACAAACCTCATCAGGGGGAAGCTGCTTCCCTCTGCTCGCCTCTGGATAACCACACGACCTGCAGCAGCCAATCAGATCCCTCCTGAGTGTGTGGACATGGTGACAGAGGTCCGAGGGTTCACTGACCCACAGAAGGAGGAGTACTTCAGGAAGAGATTCAGAGATCAGGAGCAGGCCGGCACCATCATCTCCCACATCAAGACCTCACGAAGCCTCCACATCATGTGCCACATCCCAGTCTTCTGCTGGATCTCTGCTTCAGTTCTGGAGGATGTTGAAAACTGAGAGAGGAGAGCTGCCCAAGACCCTGACTGAGACGAGATGTACATCCACTTCCTGGTGATTCAGTCCAAAGTGAAGAACGTCAAGTATCATGGAAAAGGGCTGAGACAGATCCACACTGGAGTCCAGAGAGCAGGAAGATGATGGAGGCTCTGGGAAAACTGGCTTTGAGCAGCTGCAGAAAGGCAACCTGATCTTCTATGAGTCCGACCTGGCAGAGTGTGGCATCGATATCACAGAAGCCTCAGTGTACTCAGGAGTGTTCACACAGGTCTTTAGAGAGGAGAGTGACTGTACAAGGACACGTGTTCTGCTTCGTCCATCTGAGCGTTCAGGAGTTTCTGGCTGCTCTTCATGTCCATCTGACCTTCATCAACTCTGGAGTCAACCTGCTGGCAGAAGAACCAACAACCTCCTGGCTGCAAAGTCTTCAGACAACCCAACTAAACATCTCTACCGGAGTGCTGTGGACAGGCCTTACAGAGTCCAAACGGACACCTGGACTTGTTCCTTCGCTTCCTCCTGGGTCTTTCACTGCAGACCAATCAGAAACTCCTACATGGCCTGCTGAAGAAACAGGAAGTGCTCAGAGATCAATCAGAAAACAGTTGAGTACATCAAGAAGAAGATAAGAGAACCCGTCTCCGGAGAGAAGCATCAACCTGTTCCACTGTCTGAATGAACTGAATGATGTTCTCTAGAGGAGCAGATCCAACAGTACCTGAGTTCAGGAAGTCTCTCCACAGATAAACTGTCTCCTGCTCAGTGGTCAGCTCTGGTCTTCATCTTACTGTCATCAGGAAAAGATCTGGACGTCTTTGACCTGAAGAAATACTCTGCTTCAGAGAAGGCTCTTCTGAGGCTGCTGCCAGTGGTCAAAGCCTCCAGGAAAGCTCTGTAAGTGGAGATACAAACAACATTGATCAGTTTTAAAAATGATAAATAAAATAAATTGTGTTCATTGCTAATCCTTCCCCAGGCTGAGTGGCTGTAACTGTCAGAGAGAAGCTGTGAAGCTCTGTCCTCAGTCCTCAGCTCCCAGTCCTCTAGTCTGAGAGAGCTGGACCTGAGTAACAACGACCTGCAGGATTCAGGAGTGAAGCGCTGTCTGCTGGACTGGAGAGTCCTCACTGTGAACTGGAGACTCTCAGGTCAGAGGTTTTTTGTTATAGTTTTAATTTAAAACCTGCTCATCCAGCTTCAGGTTCATGTTAATAAAGTTGGTCAACATCTGTATCTTCATGCTGACATAATCAAAACACTGAGTTTACTGTATTCCCTGGTTCCAGTCTCTCAGGCTGTATGGTCACAGAGGAAGGCTGTGTTCTCTGGCTTCAGCTCTGAGCTCCAACCCCTCCCATCTGAGAGAGCTGGACCTGAGCTACAATCATCCAGGAGACTCAGGAGAGAAGCTGCTGTCTGCTGGACGTGAGGATCCACTCTGGAGACTGGAGACACTCAGGTATGGACAGACAGACTGAAGGTGTCTCTAATATCTCAAATGTAATGTTCTTCCTTTAATTTATGACAAAGTTATTGGGTCTGAGACCAGAGGACGGCGAAGATTCTATACGAAAACTCAACAAATGTTGCACGCGCGTCAGCACTGGTGAAACTTGCGATGTATATATGGTTCCGGAACTTTACCTAAATAAATGCAACGCCCAGTTCCGCTTTCACTTTCACGTAAACAAACAAAACTTGGCAGGTACATATAAAGTGCGGAGACTAACCAAAAAGCCTCTTGGAGGTGTGTAAAAAAAGGTACAGGAAGTCGGCTATTTTGAATTTGGCGTTGGAAAACTGATTTATCACTTCGCCCACGTCACTGTAGTCGCTACATAATTGTTAACGATAGGATTATTATTATTATGATTTTTATCATAACTCTAACTCTTCTGCCCTCACCACGCGTGTAGATGCATGGCTATGCAGCGAGCTAAACACTCTCCCAAAAATGACCGAGACAGGAGCTGACGTTTGGTATTTTAATAGGAGCGGTGTGAAACTGAAAGATACAAACAAAGACATGTATAAATATCTAACAACAATAAAATACGATGTACTTTTCCCCAAAAATAAACCAAATGCGCTCCAACATCCAATAAGGGACAATTACTACTCATGCAGCAATAACATACATGGCTTAACTACATATGCTGAATTTAGATAAATGTTACATGAAATGCAAAAATAAAGTAGCACATTATACAAAATGTTTCCCTAAACAAATGTACTCACAGATTATGCCTTCTCAAGGTGAAAATAACCGGATGGAGACAGATAGAGTCAGGAACCTGCTCCCCATGCGGCTATCAAACAAAATGGCAGAACGGAAACCTAACACAGACGTTTTACTAGGAACGTACTTGCCTGTCCCTAGAGGCCACTAAGGATATAGCAGTCAAGGAGATAGATGTCAGTCATTAGAATGACAGAACACCAACTGATATGCTCCGAACGCCACCAAACGTCACTTGATGGTTAACAGTGCGCCCCTGAACAGCTCTACGTCAAATCAGATGTTTTACAATCTGCCGTTTCCATGGAGAACCATTCCTCGCCACATAACACGGTGTTATAACTCCACGGAAAATTGTCCAAATGCCACCAGACTTCAGAGGATGGTTAATGGTCCGGCCCTCAACATGTCTATGTGCCAATTTTCCTCAAAAGCCGGTGCCATGGCAACGAATCCCTCGACGTAAAACACAATATTTCTTTATCTCCTATGAAAATTGTCAAAAAAGTGGTCAAACTTCACCTGTGTGCTAACAGTCCAGCCGTGAAGACAACTACATGTCCGTTTTGAGATTACTTAAAATGTCGTTAGCATGGAAACACAATGCTCGCCATGAAACACGGTTTTCTCATAACTCCAGTGAACATGCTCCAAACGGCCCCAAACTTCACATGTTATATAATGATGCAGCCCTCAAGACATCTAAGCTTATTATGGGGTATCATCATATGCCGTTGCCATGAACACTCGCCATCAAACACTTTTTTCTTTTTTTTATTATTTTATTCTACTAAATTCATCAAAAAAAAAGTAGTATAATTCATACACACAAAGATGAACAAAATTAGTAGGCTGAAGCATAGCTTATGGGAAGTAGCATGGGAATGTTAGCTTTTAGCTGTTGACTGTAAGCAGGTAGCTGTTAGTAGGTACCAGCAGCTAGGACTCATGTTGGATAGAACATCATCCTGACTGTGTTTCTTCCTCCAGGCTGGACCATGGTGGAGAGCAGAGGTTAAAACCAGGTCTGAGGAAGTGTAAGTGTGGATCAGTCAGCTTCTCTCTGAAGACAAAGATGATGGAGGTGGTATTTATTCATTAAAACATGACATCGTGAAGCTTTATAGAAAGATCACTGACAGAGAGGAAAGCCTTCAGGTGAGTCTGGTGATAAACTGCTGTCTGTGTCTCTCCTCAGATTCCTGTGACTCACCCTGGACTCAAACACAGCAGACAGACTCCTCAATCTCTCTGACAAGAACAGGACGGTGACACGTGTGGGAGAGGATCAGAAATATCCTGATCATCCAGAGAGGTTTCACTACTACTATCCTCAGCTGATGACAGAGAAGCTCTGACTGGTCGCTGTTACTGGGAGGTTGAGGTGAGAAGAGGGGTTCGTATAGCAGTGACTTACAGAGGAATCAGCAGGAGAGGAGACAGTCAGGACAGTTTGTTTGGATGGAATGATCAGTCTGGAGTCTGGACTCTTATGGAGATTACTCTGTCAGGCACAATAAGAGAGAAACACGCATCTCCTCCTCCTCCTCCTCATCCTCCTCCTCTGGTAGAGTAGCAGTGTATCTGGATCATCCTGCTGGCTCTCTCTCCTTCTACAGAGTCTCCTCCTCCACACTGACCCACCTCCACACCTTCAGAACCACATTCACTGATCCTCTCTATGCTGGGTTTGGGCTCTGGTCATTAAACTCCTCAGTGTCTCTGTGTCCTCTGTAGGAGGAGACCACTTCCTGTCCTGGGGCTTAAAGCTCCCATGTCATGCTTTTCCGGTTATTACCCGTTTATATGCATGTAAACGGTGTGCAGAGTCAAAACCCTCAAAGTACACCCTGTAGCGAGTAAAACTCAGAAAATACCTCCCCAAAACACCTCGTTGGAGATACGTCATTGTCCATTTGATTCTTCCGGGTACGGGGTGACGTAACCCCGTACCCGGAACGAAATGGACCAATCCGTGGAGCCATTACGTTACGTCCGCGGAGCCGTTATGTTAAGCCACAGCTGATTGGTCCAAATTGACCAATCCACGGACTTCCTCACACACAGGCAGCTCTGCTGATTTCTCCTCCCTGGCTGCAGGCTGATAACAGACAGTTGGGATCGCGGCGAAATTCTCTCTGCAGACCCATTCTCTCTGCAGACCCGTTCTCTCTGCAGACCCGTTCTCTCTGCAGACCCATTCTCTCTGCCGACCCATTCTCTCTGCCGACCCATTCTCTCTGCAGACCCATTCTCTCTGCAGACCCATTCTCTCTGCAGACCCAGACCCATCCTCTCTGCAGACCCATTCTCTCTGCGGACCCATTCTCTCTGCGGACCCATTCTCTCTGCGGACCCATTCTCTCTGCGGACCCATTCTCTCTGCGGACCCATTCTCTCTGCGGACCCATTCTCTCTGCGGACCCGTTCTCTCTGCCGACCCGTTCTCTCTGCGGACCCGTTCTCTCTGCGGACCCGTTCTCTCTGCGGACCCGTTCTCTCTGCGGACCCGTTCTCTCTGCAGACCCGTTCTCTCTGCGACCCCTTTCTCTCTTCTCCCTTTCCTCTCTGCAGACCCATTCTCTCTGCAGACCCATTCTCACAGCGTTTATCAACCTTTTTCTTACTCAATATCAAGCCACACTTATTGTTTTTACTTCGGCTGTGACTTTGTGTGTGCTCAGGATGAGTTTGGCTGTGTTTCACTATATATCCTAAACAAGGAAACAACACCTCCACGGAGCTCAGCGCGATTCACAACGTCCCGACCAATCAGAGCACACTGTGCTCACAGGGAGGGTGGGGGCTGGAGCTATTGGAGCTACAACGAGCCGTTAAAGGCAGAGAGTGAAATTCAGTGAATACACGTAGTTTACAGAGATGCTGTTTGAGAAACCAATGTGAGTTTGGAGAGATGCTGTTTGAGAAACCAATGTGAGTTTGGAGAGATGCTGTATGAGAAACCAATGTGAGTTTGGAGAGATGCTGTTTGAGAAACCAATGTGAGTTTGGAGAGATGCTGTATGAGAAACCAATGTGAGTTTGGAGAGATGCTGTATGAGAAACCAATGTGAGTTTGGAGAGATGCTGTATGAGAAACCAATGTGAGTTTGGAGAGATGCTGTATGAGAAACCAATGTGAGTTTGGAGAGATGCTGTATGAGAAACCAATGTGAGTTTGGAGAGATGCTGTATGAGAAACCAATGTGAGTTTGGAAAAATGCACAATAAAATCTATTCTAGTAGACCTCAACAATGGAATTATGATCAGTGGAAATGGCCATGACATGGGCCCTTTAAATGTTGGTGTTAGAAATGGAGGCTTCTCCTTGGATTTATGTTTGAATAGCCGTTAGAGACCTTTAAATCCTGCCTCTTTGAGTTATACTGAAATATATGAAATGGGCTTTAATTTGATTGAACAGAAAGAACTACTTTGTAAATTGCTTACCAGGAAACTAAAGGTGGAACAGGGTGAGCTGTAGAAAGAAGCTCAAACTACCAGACAAAGGCCTCCACAGGGGAACGTGAACTTTTGATTTCCTTTGGCCAACAATATGTGGACCTCGGACCTGCTGAGGCACCAGGACTCAGGACTGCTGGACTTTGGAGTCGAGTTATTACTTTGATGTTAGTCGTGATGTTATTCTTATTTGTATACGTTTTTCTTTCATTTGATTCAGTTTTAACATCTTTCCAACAATGTACACCCCCTCCCACCTGAAGCTGCTCCATCAGTCTCTCCTGTTGCCCTTTAACAACAATGAGATGTGTGTGATGAGCGATATTCTGTTTACTCCCTGCCGCAGTGTGTTGATGTTTGAACGTACAGATAAACGTGTTGAGCCGTTCTTCTTTGTGTTCTAATAAAATAATGGAATACCTGACGCTCAGCTTCAGCGTTGTTATTGGCCTGTGGCTTTGTGGAGGAAACTCATCTTTAGGATTTAATGCTTGTACACTTTGCTGCTGCACAAAAAATAACTTCCCAATTTGGGATCAATAAAGTAGTCATCTATCTATTTGAACCTCCCATGGGGATAATTACGTTAGAGACATGAACATATAATGATAATAAAAACCAGGAAACACACTGAGGTGATCTGGGCTCTGGTTGGTTGGCGTGTTGCCGAAACAACGGGAACTATAAATCATCAATCCCACAGTTTCAGGGTTAAATCCACATGTATTTATTATAGTTACAGAGAATCTGACTTCTTAAAGCATCTGTCAAAAGAGAGACAGAAACAAATGAGCAACATCTGCTGACTTTAACACGGTAAACATTTATCATGGATCAGAAACAGCTTTTTATTTTTTAACCAGCGCTTCACAACCTGGCAGCCCAGACTCGCTGCTTCACCTGACGTATAAAGCTTGAGATGATGTGGTTACGCATCAATAAAGTGTATTATTCTTTACAGCATCGGACCCATTAGACAGCAAATCTTACTTACATTTATGAAACAGGAAGGGAGGTTTTAAACCAATCAGAGCCCAGACATAAACCCAGGTGATGTTTTGAACCAATCAGAGCCCACACATGAACACAGGTGATCAGATGCTCATGTAGGTGTTCATCTTGCCCAGCGCGTCGCAGACGGTGTTCAGGTCGCTGCGCAGGTCCTGCACTACGTCCTCGATGCCGCGCGTGTCTTTCAGCAGGTCGATGCTCTGCGTGTACGGGTTGTAGTACACGGAGAACGGACGCTTTATCGACTTCGCAAACTCCCTGAGAGAGGAGACAAAGTGTGACCGTCAACATAAACTTTAAGTATAATAAACTTTAAGTCAAATAAACTTTAAGTATAATAAACTTGAAGTATAATAAACTTTAAGCATAATAAACTTTAAGAATAATAAACTTTAATTCGAATAAACTTGAAGTCAAATAAACTTTAAGTTAAATAAACTTTAAGTATAATACATTTTAAGTATAATAAACTTTAAGTATAATAAACCTTAAAGGTGGGGTAGGTAAGTTTGAGAAACCGGCTCGAGATACACTTGTTGTTATATTCCATGGAATGCTCTTAACATCCCGATAGCAATGAATATCTGAAGAGCTTTGACAATAATCCATTAAAAAATGTAATCTGTGGAAGCTGTAGTACTGTAAAAAGCACGACCAATCATCTGAGCCGGCCCGGCTAAAGTAACTGGATGGCCTACCTGCCTGTCAGCCTTCCATCTGTGCACAAACTTATCTCGTGCCCTCATTGGTCATGTGCGTGTTCGTGTGTGTTGGAGGAGGGGCTCTGTAAGGAAGTGGCAGATTTTCTCTGGTAGTGTATTTTCAAATTCTAGCGATCTCGAGCCGGTTTCTCAAACTTACCTACCCCACCTTTAGTCAAATTAACTTTAAGTCAAATAAAAACAGACCGTTTGGGTGGAGATAAGAACGGTTGTTATTTACAGTGTGCGTTAAAATCACTCAGCGTTGACTTTTGGTGTCACACGGGCAACGTATCTTCATTTTAACACTCTGTTCACTAGCAAGAACCACGCCACAACAGTGTGATGTTTGTACGTTTATTGAAGTAACATGTGAAGGATATGAGGGGGTGAAGAGGTGATCTGGGAGGACGAGCTATGGTCCGTGCTGTGGGAGACTCAGAGTGGGGGTTCCGTCTCCGGCATGATCTGCGTGGGCTGATTACGGTCCCCCAGACGATACCTGGAGTTTAATGTTAGTATACGCAGTATATAGATATGCACCGTTTAGATATAAATGGTGATGGGCAGAGGATGTTTATGGGTAGAAGGGTGAGGGAGGTGGGTTGAAAGATGAGACAAGCGGTTGCCGGAAGTTTTTGCCGGATATAAATAGGGGTGGCCGTGGTTTGAGGCGGAGTTTTAGGCGTGGCCATGCTCCTGAACCTATGTTAACATTTTAACCTCATTTCACTAGCAAGAACCACGCCACAACAGTGTGATGTTTGTACGTTTATTGAAGTAACATGTGAAGGATATGAGGGGGGTGAAGAGGTGATCTGGGAGGACGAGCTATGGTCCGTGCAGTGGGAGACTCAGAGTGGGGTTCCGTCTCCGGCATGAACTGCGTGGGCTGATTACGGTCCCCCAAAAGAGTCGGATTAAAAGCAGCTGACTTAAGCGTGTGCATGTCAGACGTCGTTTAGATTGTTGCGGATGTAAGCGTGGTACGCTTGGGATGACGAGCGGCCGAGGGCCTAGGTGGTTGGATAAGAGATGCCTGGTCTAGCTGCTGTGGACGCTGCGCCGATGCGGGAGAAATGGCTCTAATTCTGAGAGTGCCCCCCAAAATGTGCGGGATGTTCTGAAAGTGTTTCTGGACCAGAAACATGTGGCTTGAAGATAACGTGTCTGGAACGAGTGACTACATCTTCACTTCTAAATCTGGCTAAACATTGAGAGAGAGAGACCGGAGCGTCTGCTCGCTGCGAGGGTCGGAGAGAGAGAGACCGGAGCGTCTGCTCGCTGCGAGGGTCGGAGAGAGAGAGACTGGAGCGTCTGCTCGCTGCGAGGGTCAGAGAGGGAGGGACTGGAGCGTCTGCTCACGGCGAGGGTCGGAGAGAGAGGGACCGGAGCGTCTGCTCGCTGCGAGGGTCAGAGGGCTTGCTGTGCCTGTTAACTGTTCTGGACTATGAGGAGATCTCTAGTCATCCTGAGAAGTCTACTGGATTCAGGTCTGTTCTGGACTATGTGGAGAAGAAACCTGGGGGAGAGCAACAGACGAGGAGGTGTTGTAAATGAAAAAGACATAGGTAGTCCAAATGCTGGAAAAGATCATGTGTCCTTAGAAGAAGAGGAAGATGGATCCAGGTGGAGGTTCTTCTATGATTGTCCAGCAGTCTTTTCAAAATGGAGTTCTTCACAGGAAAATACTCGCTCAGGTTTAGAGTAAGATCTTGGTTTGGGCTAAAATAACGATGACCAATAAACAGGACAAATATAATCTTGTTTCACACGGGACAAAGAACAGTCTCCTGGTTAGGGTCTGGTGACTTCCTCCAAACCTCGGTTTTCTCGCTCTGTGTCTCTGGACGTCCTCCTTCACTCCCGTCATTATCATTTGAGCCTCTAGAGGTCACTGCACGTCCAAGACTGACCTCGAGTGGAGCGTCAAAGTCCCATAATTTGACGAGTAAGGAGATCGCCTGCTACAGGAATTTGAAGACTTCAGAGGACCAGCTACAGCATTATCTGGCATAAGAAGAACTTCACTTCACGTCGCAGTGTAAAGGCAGTGTAGTAACGCTGTGTGTGTGTGTGTGTGTGTGTTTCACCTCATCTTCTCCTTGGCCTCCTTGAAGCTCTCGGACACGAAGTAGACGTCTTGGAAGGTGGTGATGAGACACTCCTGTCTGCAGGTCGTCTTCGGGTCGAACATCCTCACACAGGCCGCCCCCGACAGGGCATGCTGGGAAACACACGGAAAACATGTTGTTTCGTCCTCAATCAAATATACTATTGTAAGAAAACCCAACAGTATTCTCTGTGTGTGTGTGTGTGTGTGTGTGTGTGTGTGTCACCCTCAGCTCTCTATAGATGACAGCAGCCCCAGTTTTTAGACTTTTCCCCGCCTTTCAAACACTTATTCCTGGGTTTTAGCCAGTCATTTTGCACGATATCGTTTAACATTGACGCTCTCCTGAAAATGCACATATTCTGTGCATTTTCAGGAGAGCGTTAATGTTAAATGATATCGTGCAAAATGACTGGCTAAAACTCTCTTCCAGACATTTAAAAATACTTTCCCCGACCATTTAAACATTATTTCTGGCTTGTAAAGTGCAGTTATGCGCCCTGGAGGTATTATACTATTTCAAACAACTTTTCCCCCCCTTTCAAACACTTATTCCTGGGTATTATCTTTTCCCCCCTGGGTGTGTGTGAGACAGGTGAACTGAGTCAGCCTGCCAACAAGCAGCAGTCTGCTGTCATTTTAAACAGTTCCCCCGACTTTTTAACACACTTTTACCCATGTTTTGAGCACTCATTCCTGGGTCAATGTGTCATCTCTTCACCCTGGTCCTGCATTAAAACAGTTCCCCCGACTTTAAACACTAATGTGCCCATGATTCAGACACTTTTCCTGGCTAAATCTGTTATCTTTTCCCCCCTGGGTGTGTGTGAGACAAGTGAACTGAGTCAGCCTGCTAACAACCACCAGTCTGCTGTCATTTGAAACATGTTCCCCCACTTTTAACACACTTTTACCCACGTTTTGAGCACTCTTTCCTGGGTCAATGTGTTCTATTTCCCCCCTGGGTGTGTGTGTGAGACAAGTGAACTAAGTCAGCCTGCCAACAAGCAGCAGTCTGCTGTCATTTGAAACATGTTCCCCCACTTTTTAACACACATTTACCCACGTTTTGAGCACTCTTTCCTGGGTCAATGTGTTCTCTTTCCCCCCTGGGTGTGTGTGTGAGACAAGTGAACTAAGTCAGCCTACCAACAAGCAGCAGTCTGCTGTCATTTGAAACATGTTCCCCCACTTTTTAACACACATTTACCCACGTTTTGAGCACTTTTTCCTGGGTCAATGTGTTATCTTTTCCCCCCTGGGTGTGTGTGAGACAAGTGAACTGAGTCAGCCTGCTAACAACACCAGTCTGCTGTCATTTGAAACATGTTCCCCCACTTTTCAACACACTTTTACCCACGTTTTGAGCACTCTTTCCTGGGTCAATGTGTTCTATTTCCCCCCTGGGTGTGTGTGTGAGACAAGTGAACTAAGTCAGCCTGCCAACAAGCAGCAGTCTGCTGTCATTTGAAACATGTTCCCCCACTTTTTAACACACATTTACCCACGTTTTGAGCACTCTTTCCTGGGTCAATGTGTTCTCTTTCCCCCCTGGGTGTGTGTGAGACAAGTGAACTAAGTCAGCCTGCCAACAAGCAGCAGTCTGCTGTCATTTGAAACATGTTCCCCCACATTTCAACACACATTTACCCACGTTTTGAGCACTCTTTCCTGGGTCAATCTGTTATCTTTTCCCCCCTGGGTGTGTGTGAGACAAGTGAACTGAGTCAGCCTGCTAACAACCACCAGTCTGCTGTCATTTGAAACATGTTCCCCCACTTTTCAACACACTTTACCCACGTTTTGAGCACTCTTTCCTGGGTCAATGTGTTCTATTTCCCCCCTGGGTGTGTGTGTGAGACAAGTGAACTAAGTCAGCCTGCCAACAAGCAGCAGTCTGCTGTCATTTGAAACATGTTCCCCCACTTTTTAACACACATTTACCCACGTTTTGAGCACTCTTTCCTGGGTCAATGTGTTCTCTTTCCCCCTGGGTGTGTGTGAGACAAGTGAACTAAGTCAGCCTGCCAACAAGCAGCAGTCTGCTGTCATTTGAAACATGTTCCCCCACATTTCAACACACATTTACCCACGTTTTGAGCACTCTTTCCTGGGTCAATCTGTTTCTTTTCCCCCCTGGGTGTGTGTGAGACAAGTGAACTGAGTCAGCCTGCCAACAAGCAGCAGTCTGCTGTCATTTGAAACATGTTCCCCCACTTTCAACACACTTTTACCCACGTTTTGAGCACTCTTTCCTGGGTTGAAAAGACATGTGCTGTAGCCTGGTTCTCTCCCAGTACTGGGTACTAGTTAATGCCACTATCACCACCACATTTAAACCAGATGAACTGGTAGTTATCCGGGGTGCTGGAGAGTCATTTTCAGGCTCTTCTCCACAATTGTCCCCCTAAAATGATTTTAAATCATTATATTTGCATTTAAATGCATTTATTTGATCATTTATATGGTTCCCCAACACAATGCACATAGTCTGGAGCTCACTGGGGTCCTGCATATAATTTAATCAGGCGTTTTAACACTTTTTCCCATGAAAATGATTTTTAATCACTATCATGGGGCTATGAAAATCAAATTCCGGGTAATGCAGAGCACAATTGCACCTTTTACTATTTAAATGTATTTGTATTAAATATGTTTGGGCTAGAAAGGTGACCTCTCTGGGTGATTTATCAGTTTATGGAGCTTAGCCCACAAATCCTGGATGATCCAGGCCGAATTTGGGTGCCCCCACCTGTGGAAACCAAAAAAAGTGAAGAAAACGGTTAATTATATCTTAAAATAATCAAAAATGAAGTTTTGAAAAATTGTCAAAAAAATGACAGAGTGCCACCAGGAGAAGGGGAAAACTGTTTGGCGCTTCGGCCGTTTTTTCCCCTTCTCCGATGGTTGGTGCAACGGAGAAGGGGAAAAGGTTCCTGGGCTTCATTTCCCCTTCCCTGGGAAAAAGATTCATCCATACTTTTCAGACTACCGTCTGCACGAAATCGGAAACCCAGTTTTTGGGTGCACTCAGAAAAAAAACGGCTGTTGCAAATCTTGGAAGAATGTATCCGCTGAGAGTGCACTTTGGGTCGGATGAATTTGATGCCTTGAGACCCCCCAGCCTGGTTCTCAAATACTTTAAGTTGACAATGTGACCCATGGAGGAATGCAAGGGCACTTTGCAGGGGACTCTACCCGAATTTGATGCACTATTTTGGGTCACATTTTTACATTTTCACCCTATTCCCTGGTTCTCCAAATACTTTAAGTTTGACATTGTGACCCTGGAGGAATGCAGTCTGCAGAAAGGGCAGTCGACAGGGGACTCTACCCGCATTTGAAGCACTATTTTGGGGCACAATTTTCTCATTTTCACCCCTTTTGCCTGGTTCTCACAAAAGTGAAGTTTGACATTGTGACCCATGGAGGAATGCAAGGGCACTTTGCAGGGGACTCTACCCGCATTTGATGCACTATTTTGGGATACATTTTCTCAATTTAAACACGGACTGGTGATGGCTTGGACCCTTCTAGTGACCCTGGAGGATATGACCGAGAGATGACAGACTCTCTTGCGGGGTCATGAGGCACTATTTTGGGGTACATTTTTCCATTTTGACCCCTTTTCCTGGTTCTCACAAAAGTTAACTCTGATTATTTTGCCCATGGAGGAATGCCAGGGGAGTCGACAGGGGACTCCTGCGGGGTCATGAGGCACTATTTCCGGGTACTTTTTTTCATTTTCACCCAAATTTCCTGGATGAAATATATTTTTTTTTGTTTTTAGCCCATTTTCACCCAGTTCTGGCCACCGCGTTGCCTGGAGGACGCTTTGCGGGGTCATGAGGCACTATTCCTGGGTACTTTTTTCATTTTCAACCCAAATTTCCCTGGATGAAATATATATATATATTTTTTTTGTTTTTAGCCCATTTTCACCCAGTTTTGGCCACGCGTTGCCTGGAGGATAGGACCGAGATATGACAGACTCTCTGGCCCCTCACAAGTCACTATTGTCGGACACTTTCTTTGCTTTACCCCGGTTCTATCACTCTTTCCTCCTTTGACCATACAACCCGTTTCCTGCTGGGGTGGTGCCTGGTTCCGGGGCACCCCAAACCCTCTCATGGTCTGGGCACCATGTATTGATGCATCGGACCCAATGTTGCCATCACCAGCCCCGCGTTGGTGCGGAGGTGGGACCATCTGACCCGGTGGTAACCCAATACCTCCCTTGGTCCATGCACCATGAATTGATGCATCGGACCCAGTGTCGCAACAACCGATCACGCTAACGCATATAAACGAGAACTAGAACATCATTTTGATCAATTCATTGTGTGTGTTTCAGTAAGGATGTCATCTGAATGCCCGGTGTGCAGACTCTTCTATCTGGCATTGAACAAACACAAGCACAAGCATGCAGTGCGGAACTTGGAGGAAAATAGCCATGGAAGGATAAATGTTCGGACCAAACCCTGTCCCATCGCTGGGTGTTCGTACGCTGGGAAGACTGGACCGTCATGTAAAACATGACCACCCTGAGTTCTCCCGACATGAGGCACATCAGGTCATGGCAAGGCTGAAGCATAGTGTGGCACTGCAGTTGCTCCATGACCTCCGTGAGACTAAGCCCATCATTGGAATGGCAACATCATTGGATATAGGAGGAGAATACTGCTGAGGTTATATAATCCGTCCTTTGGGGTCTTTGAGCGGGCAGAGAGAGGTGATTTTCCCGGTCTCCGTCCTGGAGGTGTGAAATAAACAGAGTCCCACTGTTAGGGACTGGTGCTGGAGGTCTCTAGGCCGTCCTTTGGGGGTCTGTGAGCGGACAAAGAGAGGTGATTTTCCCCTTGTCTCTCCTGGAAGTGTGAAATAAACAGAGTCCCACTGTTAGGGACTGGTGCTGGAGGTCTCTAGGCCGTCCTTTGGGGGTCTGTGAGCGGGCAGAGAGAGGGGATTTTGTAAATAGCAGAATACCTCCAGGGCGCATAACTGCACTTTACAAGCCAGGGAAGGTGCCTGAATCCTGGGTATATATTTTGTCAATAGTGCAATACCTCCAGGGCGCATAACTGCACTTTACAAGCCGGGAAGGTGCCTGAATCCTGGGGTAAACATTGTTTAATTGTTTAAGTGTTTTTAAATGTATGGAACAGTGTTTTGTCTCTTTCAAAACTCTCCCGTCATTGGCCGGATACATGGGGACGATTTTATATTCACTATGACCGTTAATATTCCAGTGAGACGAAGTACGTCCACTGACGGGAGTGATCCCATGTTAATTTTGTCCAAAAACCAGAGCATTCCCTCACCCAGGACAGGAACCCCTCCCCAACACCAAAAGCCTGCAGTGTGTTAAGAGAGAATTGTGATCTATACGATCAAAAGCCTTCTCTTGGTCAATAGATATGATGCCAGCATTGATATTATACAATTTACATTGTCAAACCATCCCTCATTCAAAACAAACTATCAGCATAGACCTATCTGGCACACAGTATGATTGATCCACAACAATTCATTGACCAATAAACAGTTTTAGTCTGTTTGATAAAACCTTTGAGAGGATTTTGTAGTCCGTACATAAAGAGCCACTGGTCTCCAGTTTTTTAAAGAGGTCAAATCTCCCTTTTTAGGAAGCAGAGAGAGAACTGCCCGCCTGGAGGAAGCTGGGAGCATCCCCTTTTCAAAGCGTTCTTTAAAAACATCCAAAATGTCCTGTCCCATAAGACTCCAAAAATGCTTAAAGAAGTCTGATGATAATCCATCTATTCCAGGAGCCTTTCCTGACGCCATCTGAGACACAGTGGCAGTTAGTTCGTCATGAGTCAGTTCAGAGCTGAGCGTGTTCTGTTCCTCTGAGCTCAGCTGAGGAAGTCCCTGCAGAAGCTCTGCAGCAGAGTCCACATCACAGAGCTGAGCGTGTTCTGTCCCTCTGAGCTCAGATGGGGAAGTCCCTGCAGAAGCTCTGCAGCAGAGTCCACATCACAGAGCTGAGCGTGTTCTGTCCCTCTGAGCTCAGATGGGGAAGTCCCTGCAGAAGCTCTGCAGCAGAGTCCACATCACAGAGCTGAGCGTGTTCTGTTCCTCTGAGCTCAGATGAGAAGTCCCTGCAGAAGCTCTGCAGCAGAGTCCACATCACAGAGCTGAGCGTGTTCTGTCCCTCTGAGCTCAGATGAGGAAGTCCCTCCAGAAGCTCTGCAGCAGAATCCACATCACATTCATCAGCCTTGAACAAATCCGTGTAGAAATCCACTGCATGCTTCCTCATCTCAGCCGGCTCCGTGGTCACCTTTCCCTCAGGAAGCCGCAGACACAACATCTGTTTTCTCTTTACCACTGATTTTTCCAAACTGAAAAAGAGGCAGTGGGTGCGTCTATGTCCTGGAGTTTGGTGAAACGGGCTCGGACTAAAGCTCCTTTGGCTCTTTCTTGCATAAAGGAGTTAAGCTCCTGTCTTGTTTCTTTTAAACTGGCATTATTCTGCGGATCAGCATGTGAGACACTTTCCAAGTCTATTATCTCTTTTTCTAAATTCTCCACTACTCTCTTAATGTTGGCTGTTGAATAGGAGGTGTATTGTTGACAGATAACCTTCATTTGGGCTTTTCCTACCTCCCACCACTGAGTAAGGGAAGAAAAACGATCTTTCCTAGATCTCCAGTAAGCCCAACACATTTTAAAATGTTCACAGAAATTCAAATCCTGTAATAATCTATTATTAACATGCCAAAAAGATCTGGGTTTTCCGTTGGAAGATAAGATCAGCTCCATCAAAACTAAATGATGGTCTGTGACAGCAACAGGGATGATCTGACAGTTTGTAACCCTAGCAGAAAAGGCCTTGGGTAAATCAAACCTGTCCACTCTGGCTGCACTAACTCTACCATCTGATATTTGAACCCATGTGTATTGCTTGCATGTAGGATGCATCATCCTCCACACATCCACTAAATCACTTTTCTTTAGAACATGAGACAATACAGAGGAAGACTGAAGATGTGGCTCAACTCCAGTCCTATCCAAAGTAAAGTCAGTGCAACAATTCCAGTCTCCGCCCAAAACAATAAACTCCCCTTGACCAATATCACTTATTCTCTCTTCCAATACTTTAAAGATCTGTTCACGCTCAGAGCCTTGGTTTGGTGCACATTAATAAAGCTAATCAGAAATCATCTATTCCAGCTCTCACTAAAATAACTCTACCCTTCACTTCCTCTGTGCTGGATATTATCTTTATATTTCAAAGAGGAGAGAATAAAATAGCTACTCCTGCACTCAAATGTGTCCCATGGCTAAGGACATGCTGCCTCCTCCTCCCCCTCCTCCTCCTCCTCCTCCTCCTCATCTGGTAGAGTAGCAGTGTATCTGGATCATCCTGCTGGCTCTCTCTCTCTCTCTCTACAGAGTCTCCTCTGACACACTGACCCACCTCCACACCTTCAGAACCACATTCACTGAACCTCTCTACGCTGGGTGTAGGTTATGGTTACATGGCTCCTCAGTGTCTCTGTGTCCTCTGTAGGAGGAGATCACTTCCTGTCCTGGGTTTAAGGGTTGCTGTTTTAAATCTGGCTCACTGATTGTGTCTTTACTGTCAGAAGTGTTTTTATCAGAGAGGCTTTAATTCTGAAGGCTGTGTCCCCAGAGAGTCTTTTATTCTGAAGGCTGTGTCCTCAGAGAGGCTTTTATTCTGAAGGCTGTGTCCCCAGAGAGTCTTTTATTCTGAAGGCTGTGTCCCCAGAGAGTCTTTCATTCTGAAGACTGTGTCCTCAGAGAGTATTTTATTCTGAAGGCTGTGTCCTCAGAGAGTCTTTCATTCTGAAGGCTGTGTCCCAAGAGAGTCTTTTATTCTGAAGGCTGTGTCCTCAGAGAGTCTTTTATTCTGAAGGCTGTGTTCTCAGAGAGTCTTTTATTCTGTTCCTTCTATGTTTTACTCCTCATTGAAAAGAACCTTCTACATACATCATGTGATCGTGTGTTGAGTGTTACAGAGCAATGTTACATACACCTGAACATCAGCAGAACCCTTTAAAGTGCAGAAGATCTGATTGATTTGACCTTGTGTTTTTAAAA
>JAAOOA010001742.1:0-45000 GCA_012861695.1 Trematomus loennbergii | reverse complement strand
CTTCCATCTTGATGTTTCTTGACATCTCTTTATGACCATTTATTAATGAGTTACTAACATTTATAACTGCCATAAGGGAGCCTTATTGTAAAGTGTGAAACACATCACCATTTATTAATGAGTCACTAACATTTATAAGGGTGTGTTGTTTTTAAGTTTAATACACATGTCCATTTATGAATGAGTTATAACATTCACGCTTACATAATACACATTTTTCACATGAAATGCAAAGTAAGATGCAACAGAACCAAGCTAAACATTTATTCATGAAGAAAATTAGGACTCAAAATAATGACTGTTTAGTATGACTGATACACATATTGAAACATAAAAGCTTTTGTCAGACATAAATGAAAGACTTGGTAAGACATAATGGTACTCAGACTGGAAAGGCTTTGTGTATATCCTTGAACAAGCGTCCAAGCAGTCCATCAGGGTGAGCTTAGCCAAGCCAAGATGGTCAGTGTATGTTTTGGTCATTGGATTTTCTTTTCACAAATGGAAATTCAAAAACAAAAAACGACTGGATATTTGATTTTCGTTTTCAAATTGAAAAACCAAAATTGAAATACAAGGCGTTTTTCTTTATCACGGTCAAAAAGGGATTTACTAAACTTAAAAACGGGATGATTTTCATTTTCGACTTCTCAAAACAAAAAATTAAATCACTAGAAAACAGAAACAAAAAAAACCCCCTGTTTTTTCATATTCTGCTACCGGAAGTTGTCTTTCAAAATAAGAGCGCAGATGAGGACGGTCAATCCGTGTATCTACGGTCCATTTGTTTTCACAACGAAAACATCCAAGACACATATTGAGCCCAGAAAATGAATGTTATTAAGGCTGTGAAATATAATAGGCCTATGTCTAAAATGGACAACATTGTTAGATTTAAACTATACAGCGATTCTGCTCTGCGGTCAGCTCAGCCGTCTCTCGAGTTTGTTATCATTTTTTCTGCCATTAGTTCTTCGTAGATCGATCCTGTTGGACTCAGTAGGCTAGTAGTGAAACTACTCCCACAAGTACTATGAAGTACTTACTGTGTACTTTTCCAGTAATCCTCTGTCAATGTCCCCTCCTGAGAACAAGAATGCATGTTTTTCTTTTAATAAGCGTTAAAAAACATTTCTTCCTGAGACTGATATTGTTGGACAGAGTATTTTAAGAGGATGGTAGACATGATACTGACACTTCCAGTCAGTACTCCGGCAGCAGCATTTTTACACCTTGGAACTTCTTTAGAGACTGGCCTGGATAGGCTACTATGGAGGGCACTCTGACAGAGGATTACTCACAAAGTACACAGTAAAAGTACTTCATTTCATTTCTGGTAGTGTAGCACCCATAAGGTTGAGGTTGTCTACCTGCACATGCATGTTTTACCACAAGGGGGCAGATCACCTGATGGTTTCATCATTGTTTTATGCTGGAGATGAACAGAAGAAGTGTGTCTGTGTGTTGTGCTTTGAGATCGTTTGAGATGCTGACATCTTGCACATGTGCCTTGTGGAAGTTAATAAATTAACGTTTTCTACACCTATAATACCCTTGCGTCTGAGTGGTGTAACAGTAGCAGTCAAATTAGTACAGAGTCCAACAGTGTCAGTTTTATTAAGAACTTGTGGACAAAAATATTTGTATCACTCATTGAATATAGCAGGGAAAAAAATGAAAAGCAGCTGATTTGAAAAATCAAACTCGAGAGACGGCTGAGGTGACCATGGTGCCAGAAAGCCACAAGTGGGACAGAGCTCTGTACCACTTGTGGCACGAACATACTCTAGAGTTTTTTACCACAAGTTATTAATAAAACTGACACTGTTGGACTCGGTACTAGTTTGACTGCTACCAGAAATGAAATGAAGTACTTTTACTGTGTACTTTGTGAGTAATCCTCTGTCAGAGTCCCCTCCATAGTATATAATGTATGTTTATCTGCTATCTTTGATGAGTGATAAAAAGACAATGTTACCATTAGTTCTTAATGAAATTGATATGGTTTGACTTTGTATTAGTTAGCCTACTACTAACAATACATTGAAGTAATTTGACTCTTTACTTTTTGAGAAATCCTCTGTCAAAGTCCCCTGCTGAGAACAAAATCAAGCCACTTCTGCTCTAGAGTATGTTTGTGTGGGACAATGTGGCCCGTGGGACATGTAAATGCAATGTCGACGCGTGAACTGTCAACGGGGGGTGGAGAGACACTATGGACGCTCGTGAACTGTCAGCGGGGGGGGGGGGGGTACACTGTGTGAACCTCTGTCGCTGTCAGCGCAACTTACATGATGCCGTTTAAAACCATAGACTGTATAAGTTTAAAACATATAATAATAAAGGGCGGTGCCGGCCGTCAGCGAACCGAGCCGGCCTTTCTCCGCATCTGATTCATGTCATAAATCAGATTTTAGAAAAGCGTTTTAGCCAATCAAAATGAAATATGCGGGACATCGTCTCAATTTGCGGGACGCACCAAAAGTCGTGAAAATGCTGTGCAATACCGCACAAAGCGGGACATCTGGTCACCCAGACGGCTGAGTTGACCGCAGTGCAGAATCGCTGTATAGTTGAAATCTCCTAACAATGTTGTTCATTTTAGAAATAGGCCTATTATATTTACAGCCCTTAATAACATTCATTTTCTGGGCTCAAAGTGTGTCTTGGCCGTTTTCATTGTGATCGCTAAATTCCCCTAGTTTATAATAATCACAGTTCCTTCAACAGGATACTGTAGTGATTCAAAGTGTGATTTTAGCATAGCCTACGAGTGTTTTGAAATCACTTCCGTGAGTTTCGTCTGCGCTCTTATTTTGTAAGGTAACTTCCGATAGCAGAATATGAAAAAACTGGGGTTTTTTTGTTTCTGTTTTCGAGTGATTTTATTTTTTGTTTTGAGAAGTAGAAAATGAAATTCATCCCGTTTTTTAAGTTTAGTAAATCCCTTTTTGACCATGATGAAGAAAAACGCCTTGTATTTCAATTTTGGTTTTTCAATTTTAAAACGAAAATCAAATATCCTGTCGTTTTTTGTTTTTGAATTTCCATTTGTGAAAAGAAAATCCAATGACCAAACCATACACTGACCCAAGATGACCATTCAAGAACCTTGAGGTGTTCCTCCAACAAACTCTCTGTACGGTTTCCTCTCAGTCTACGGACATGTCCTTTGACGGTCGACCTAGCTCTTTCTATATGTTGGATATGACTGCGGTCTGGGGGTTCACATACCACCTGCTGTGGTTTATGGTGTAGTGGTTGTACCCCATGTTACTCAGCACTCTCCTGTATGCCCTCCACTCATCACTAATAATGCTACTTCCTGACTTAACATGCCGTCCAATCAGAGGGACAAGGTGGCATCTTGATCGTTTCTCCACTAGTTTCAACACTAGTCTCCGCATTTTGTCTTTAACTCCCATCATTCCAAAGACCCATTTCTTCCTTCTCCAGGTATGTCCAAAGCGTCCACGTGCATACTAACAAAAAATAAATCATAACATCATCTTAGTTAACAGCAAAATGCACACAAATTACAGTAACAATTGTTGCAAATCATTTTTCAAAATGCCATACTTGTTAATTAAGTGCATTGTATAACATAATGTAAGGATAATTATACAGTAATGGTCCGTATTGATTTCATTTTTATTTTTGTATTCTCTTGTAAAAGAAAGCCCAGTCTATAACTGCCGAACATAGGAACTGTGTACAGTACCTCTCCCAGACACAAATACTCAAATAAAATAGTTTACTTTATCAGCATTGGTATTACCAATGCTTACTATTTATTTGATACCAATTTGGTAATACAATTAATAAAAAGAACAAGGTTTGGGTTTGTTCTTCAGATATGACTGTGACGTTAACGTGTAAGCTCAATAATTAACTCCAGCTCAACCAACCATATTGTAATATCTAAGTAATCATCTTGAAATACCACATTAATATACACATCTTATCGTGAGGTTAATTTCACGTACACTACGCTGCTCTTCACACTACTTTGACGTTAACTTATCTACATAATTGAGCATAGCGAATTTAAATTAACCTTAGCGTTGCATACAGTTACCTTCCTAGGACTCTTTAAAGTAGAGACACTACATACTGATATACACCTGAACATCAGCAGGAGAGGACTCTTTAAAGTAGAGACACTACATACTGATATACACCTGAACATCAGCAGGAGAGGACTCTTTAAAGTAGAGACACTACATACTGATATACACCTGAACATCAGCAGGAGAGGACTCTTTAAATAGAGACACTACTACATACTGATATACACCTGAACATCAGCAGGAGAGGACTCTTTAAAGTAGAGACACTACATACTGATATACACCTGAACATCAGCAGGAAAGGACTCTTTAAAGTAGAGACACTACATACTGATATACACCTGAACATCAGCAGGAAAGGACTCTTTAAAGTAGAGACACTACATACTGATATACACCTGAACATCAGCAGGAGAGGACTCTTTAAAGTAGAGACACTACATACTGATATACACCTGAACATCAGCAGGAGAGGACTCTTTAAAGTAGAGACACTACATACTGATATACACCTGAACATCAGCAGGAAAGGACTCTTTAAAGTAGAGACACTACATACTGATATACACCTGAACATCAGCAGGAGAGGACTCTTTAAAGTAGAGACACTACATACTGATATACACCTGAACATCAGCAGGAGAGGACTCTTTAAAGTAGAGACACTACATACTGATATACACCTGAACATCAGCAGGAGAGAACTCTTTAAAGTAGAGACACTACATACTGATATACACCTGAACATCAGCAGGAGAGGACTCTTTAAAGTAGAGACACTACATACTGATATACACCTGAACATCAGCAGGAGAGGACTCTTTAAAGTAGAGACACTACATACTGATATACACCTGAACATCAGCAGGAGAGGACTCTTTAAAGTAGAGACACTACATACGATATACACCTGAACATCAGCAGGAGAGGACTCTTTAAAGTAGAGACACTACATACTGATATACACCTGAACATCAGCAGGAGAGGACTCTTTAACGTAGAGACTCTACATACTGATATACACCTGAACATCAGCAGGAGAGGACTCTTTAAAGTAGAGACACTACATACTGATATACACCTGAACATCAGCAGGAGAGGACTCTTTAAAGTAGAGACACTACATACTGATATACACCTGAACATCAGCAGGAGAGGACTCTTTAAAGTAGAGACACTACATACTGATATACACCTGAACATCAGCAGGAGAGGACTCTTTAAAGTAGAGACACTGCATACTGATATACACCTGAACATCAGCAGGAGAGGACTCTTTAAAGTAGAGACACTACATACTGATATACACCTGAACATCAGCAGGAGAGGACTCTTTAAAGTAGAGACACTACATACTGATATACAACTGAACATCAGCAGGAGAGGACTCTTTAAAGTAGAGACACTACATACTGATATACACCTGAACATCAGCAGGAGAGGACTCTTTAAAGTAGAGACACTACATACTGATATACACCTGAACATCAGCAGGAGAGGACTCTTTAAAGTAGAGACACTACATACTGATATACACCTGAACATCAGCAGGAGAGGACTCTTTAAAGTAGAGACACTACATACTGATATACACCTGAACATCAGCAGGAGAGAACTCTTTAAAGTAGAGACACTACATACTGATATACACCTGAACATCAGCAGGAGAGGACTCTTTAAAGTAGAGACACTACATACTGATATACACCTGAACATCAGCAGGAGAGGACTCTTTAAAGTAGAGACACTACATACTGATATACACCTGAACATCAGCAGAGAGGACTCTTTAACGTAGAGACACTACATACTGATATACACCTGAACATCAGCAGGAGAGGACTCTTTAAAGTAGAGACACTACATACTGATATACACCTGAACATCAGCAGGAGAGGACTCTTTAAAGTAGAGACACTACATACACCTGAACATCAGCAGGAGAGGACCTTTAAAGTAGAGACTCTACATACTGATATACACCTGAACATCAGCAGGAGAGGACCCTTTAAAGTAGAGACACTACAGTACTACTGATATACACCTGAACATCAGCAGGAGAGGACTCTTTAAAGTAGAGACACTACATACTGATATACACTGAACATCAGCAGGAGAGGACTCTTTAAAGTAGAGACACTACATACTGATATACACCTGAACATCAGCAGGAGAGGACTCTTTAAAGTAGAGACACTACATACTGATATACACCTGAACATCAGCAGGAGAGGACTCTTTAAAGTAGAGACACTACATACTGATATACACCTGAACATCAGCAGGAGAGGACTCTTTAAAGTAGAGACACTACATACTGATATACACCTGAACATCAGCAGGAGAGGACTCTTTAAAGTAGAGACACTACATACTGATATACACCTGAACATCAGCAGGAGAGGACTCTTTAAAGTAGAGACACTACATACTGATATACACCTGAACATCAGCAGTAGAGGACTCTTTAAAGTAGAGACACTACATACTGATATACACCTGAACATCAGCAGGAGAGGACTCTTTAAAGTAGACACTACATACTGATATACACCTGAACATCAGGAGAGGACTCGTTAAAGTAGAGACACTACATACTGATATACACCTGAACATCAGCAGGAAGGGACTCGTTAAGTGAGACACTACATACTGATATACACCTGAACACCAGCAGGAGAGGACTCTTTAAAAGTAGAGACACTACATACTGATATACACCTGAACATCAGCAGGAGAGGACTCTTTAAAGTAGAGACACTACATACTGATATACACCTGAACATCAGCAGGAGAGGACTCTTTAAAGTAGAGACACTACATACTGATACACCTGAACATCAGCAGGAGAGGACTCTTTAAAGTAGAGACACTACATACTGATATACAACTGAACATCAGCAGAGAGGACTCTTTAAAGTAGAGACACTACATACTGATATACACCTGAACATCAGCAGGAGAGGACTCTTTAAAGTAGAGACACTACATACTGATACACCTGAACATCAGCAGGAGAGGACTCTTTAACGTAGAGACTATACATACTGATATACACCTGAACATCAGCAGAGAGGACCTTTAAGTAGAGACTCTACATACTGATTACACCTGAACATCAGCAGGAGAGGACTCTTTAAAGTAGAGACACTACATACTGATATACATCTGAACATCAGCAGGAGAGGACTCTTTAAAGTAGAGACACTACATACTGATATACACCTGAACATCAGCAGGAGGACTCTTTAAAGTAGAGACACTACATACTGATATACACCTGAACATCAGCAGGAGAGGACTCGTTAAAGTAAGACACTACATACTGATATACACCTGAACATCAGCAGGAGAGGACTCTTTAAAGTAGAGACACTACATACTGATATACAACTGAACATCAGCAGGAGAGGACTCTTTAAAGTAGACACTACATACTGATATACACCTGAACATCAGCAGGAGAGGACTCTTTAAAGTAGAGACACTACAGGACTTCAGACAACTTCAATTTAAAACATGAATAGAGACAAGTGCCCTCAGTTTAAGGCGTGATTGAAGGTCATTCCAAGACCAAGGACCATAATAAGAAAGACTCCTTTTTCCAGCCTCAGTCCGTACAGTAGGTACCTGGAACCGTATCCAGGCACTGGATCTGAGGTTGTAAGAGTCACAAACTGGGGCAAATCTGACACATATGTAGAGTGGAAGCTTACCTAAAATGGCTTTATACATTAATAAAAACCAGTGCTGCATCCTACGCATAGTAAGTGAGGACCATCCAGTTAGGCTATACAGTGTGCAATGATGAGTCCTATAGGGTGCATTTGATATATAACGCAGTGCAGCATGGTAAAGTGGGTCAAGTTTGGCCAAAACAGTGGGACAGGCAAATCTATAAATGGTATCACCGTAGTCCAGCTGGGACAGGAATAAGCCAGAGACCAACCTTTTACGGGATGAAATTGAAAAACAACATTTAAATCTGAAAAGGAAGCCAAGAGTGAATTTCAATTTCTTTGTTAAAACTTCAATATGGTGTTTAAAGTTCAGATTACTGTCCAACCAAAAGCCCAGATATTTGTAGGTATCAACAAACTCAACAGAAACGCCATCAAGGGTGTCAATGGAGAGGCAAGAGGAGGACGCTGACTTGGGAGCAAAAAGCATTGCTTTGGTTTTCTTACTGTTCAATAGCAGTTTAGAATCAAGAAGCGCATGCTGCAGCGTGATAAAATCTGATTTTAAATTGGAAACGGCCATATCCAGAGAAGGAGCACACGAGTATACAATAGTGTCATCAGCATACATATGATAGGTAGAAAATTGCATCTGATTACAAATATTGTTTACATATATAAAAAGAGCAAGGGCCCCAAGATAGAGCCCTGTGGAACTCCCTTCTCCAAGGTGACAGGGTCAGAGACAGTACTACCCAACCTGACGCATTGAGTACGGTCGGTTAGATAACTCTGAAACCAGCAAATGGCATTGTGACCGAAACGAGACACCAACATAACATTAGACATAATGTGGTGATCTACAGTGTCAAATGCTTTGGCTAGGTCAATAAACAATGCAACACAAACTGATTTCTTATCCAAAGCAGCCTTAATATCGTCTAAGACTTTCAGACTGGCAGTCACAGTACTGTGCTTTGATCTGAATCCAGATTGCATAGGGTTAAGGATGTTGTGTGAATTTAAAAAAAGTTTTAGCTGAGTAGAAACAAGGGACTCAAGAATCTTTGATAACACAGAAAGATTTGAGATAGGACGATAGTTATTCAACTCCGTGGGATCACCAGCTTTCAAGAGGGGCGATACCAGAGCTTGCTTCCACACAGCTGGCAGTGTGTGAGTGGACAGGGAGAGATTAAAAATATCAGTTACTGGTTGTGCTATCATCTGAGCTGCAATTTTTAAAAAGAACGGGTCAAGGCCGTCAGGCCCGGCAGACTTTTTAGGATCAATCGAGTGCAAACCCTGTAAGACTTCAGAGACCGAGAAATAAGCGAAATCAAAAACAGGGGAGTTCAACTCTTGACTATGGCTGTGAGTACGACCATTTAGAGAGTCATGACTTTGCTCATCAAAAATGTGACCAGCCTTTTTGAAGTGAGCATTAAAGGCATTAGACATACCATCTGAATCTGAAATAAAAGAATCACTGACCTTCAGTTTTTGTGGGAAACTAGAAACCTTCTTGTTCTGAAGTGATTTAATTGTTTTCCAGAATTTAGAATGGTCATTAAAACAATCAGTGGTTAAGCTCAGATAGTAATCAGCTTTAGCTTTTTTAATAAGGGCAGAACATTTATTTCTGAGGACACGAAAAAGAAGCCAGTCATCACTAGTGTTAGACTTTCTAGCTAAGGACCATTGCTTATTTCGATCATGAATGAGATCAGATAGTTCTCTAGTAAACCATGGAGTGTTCCTATTCTTAACTCTGAATTTTCTAAGGGGGGCATGTCTATTAATAATCGATAAAAAGTGATCAATAAAAAATTGGACGGCAACATCAACAGATGGAATTAACGCTGTGAAGTGCCATTTAACCTCCGCCAGATCGTGTAGGAAAGCCTGCTCAGAGAAGTGTTTGAAGCAGCGCCTGAGCACAATAAGGCCCTTGGCTTTGGGCAACTTAGTGCTCCTAACGCAAGCGATAGTGCAATGGTCACTGATATCATTAGGAAAAACACCAACAGACACACATACTTATGAGCTGCATTTGTTAGAATGACATCTATAAGGGTATCGTTATTGGGTTTGGCAGGGTTTATTCTAGTGGGACTATCAATAAGCTGAGTTAAGTTCAAAGATCACAAACCTGCTTAAACTGTGAGGATTTATCACTTAACCAGTCCCAATTTAAATCACCCAATAAAATGATTTCAGAAGAAAACTTAGACAACAATTCAGTAAGGCTAGTAGTTTGCATCCATGATGGCCGATGGAGGCCTATAACAGCCAATAACAGTGAGAGGAGCATTTGCTATAGTTATTCGGACTGCTAGCAACTCAAATTGCCTTGGAATTGAAATTGAGTGAAGGACAGAGCACTGTAGTTTTTCTCAGTGTATATTGCAACCACCACCAGCTCTGCCTACGATCAGCTCTGAATACTTATATCCATCAATCTGAATAACAGTGTCAGTGACAGACGGTTTTAACCAGGTTTTCAGAACTACAACAATATCAGGCTTAGCAACTAAAAACCAGGTCTTGAAAAATTAACATCTAATTTGGGCACTAGCTTCTAGCACTAACATGCAGAAAACCCAATCCTTGCCTACAGCTAAACTCATTCGGAGTTGGCAAATGATGCAAGGAAGCAGAGAAACACTCAGACCAGGGTTAATGTTAACGTTACCAGAGAGTAATAGCAGTAACATATTAACAGTCTGGAAGATGATTTTTTCACATGTGCTCTGACGCGTCACTCCTCAGAGGGGCAGGGCTGCTCCGATCCTTCGATATTAGCGAGTCCAGAGTCAAAAGGGCATACGGGAGAACGCATTTTGCCATGAAACGTCAGCTTTTGGTAAAAACTATCCGATGGAGTCAGCGCTCCAGAGGTTCCACCATCCGAATGTCTGAAGTGAACAGAGGCATCGCTGGGGCAATCCGTCAGTTTTGCCGACATGCGGGCTGACAATTAATCCCAGGAAAAAAGCGAACATAAGGGTAGCTTTAGGCAACATTGAGCTGCAACACGCCCAATTCAGGATCCGCAGCTCAGGTCCCAGCAGCTCAGGTCGATCAGCAGCTCAGGTCGACCAGCCGCCGACAGTACGCAGGACAGACAGCAATCCACAGTCCGAAAGAGCGACAGCTCAGGCAGAGAGCAAACAATCCAGTCACAGCGAGGCACCAGCACAAAACGACGCAAAACAGCCCAAAAACTTTTAAAAGCTTTTAAAACGTTTTTAAAAGCGTAGCAGACCAATTTAAAACGGGTCTAAAAAGCTAAATAATTCTTTTTAAATGTCAGTATGCCACAGAGGTAGTTAATGCCAAAAACAACAACAACGAGAATGAGACTAACAGAGACACCTGAACATCAGCAGGAGAGGACTCTTTAAAGTAGAGACACTACATACTGATATACACCTGAACATCAGCAGGAGAGGACTCTTTAAAGTAGAGACACTACATACTGATATACACCTGAACATCAGCAGGAGAGACTCGTTTAAAGTAGAGACACTACATACTGATATACACCTGAACATCAGCAGGAGAGGACTCTTTAAAGTAGATACACTACATACTGATATACACCTGAACATCAGCAGGAGAAGACTCTTTAAAGTAGAGACACTACATACTGATATACACCTGAACATCAGCAGGAGAGGACTCTTTAAAGTAGATACACTACATACTGATATACACCTGAACATCAGCAGGAAGACTCTTTAAAGTAGAGACACTACATACTGATAACACCTGAACATCAGCAGAGAGGACTCTTTAAAGTAGAGACACTACATACTGATATACACCTGAACATCAGCAGGAGAGGACTCTTTAAAGTAGAGACACTACATACTGATATACACCTGAACATCAGCAGGAGAGGACTCTTTAAAGTAGAGACCTACATACTGATATACCCTGAACATCAGCAGGAGAGGACTCTTTAAAGTAGAGACACTACATACTGATATACACCTGAACATCAGCAGGAGAGGACTCTTTAACGTAGAGACTATACATACTGATATACACCTGAACATCAGCAGGAGAGGACTCTTTAAAGTAGAGACTCTACTACTGATATACACCTGAACATCAGCAGGAGAGACTCTTAAAGTAGAGACACTACATACTGATATACACCTGAACATCAGCAGGAGAGGACTCTTTAAAGTAGAGACTCTACATGCTGATATTAAACCTGAACATCAGCAGGAGAGGACTCTTTAAAGTAGAGACACTACATACTGATATACACCTGAACATCAGCAGGAGAGGACTCTTTAAAGTAGAGACTCTACATGCTGATATTAACTGAACATCAGCAGGAGAGGACTCTTTAAAGTAGAGACACTACATACTGATATACACCTGAACATCAGCAGGAGAGGACTCTTTAAAGTAGAGACACTACATACTGATATACACCTGAACATCAGCAGAGAGGACTCTTTAAAGTAGAGACACTACATACTGATATACACCTGAACATCAGCAGGAGAGGACTCTTTAAAGTAGAGACACTACATACTGATATACACCTGAACATCAGCAGGAGAGGACTCTTTAAAGTAGAGACACTACATACTGATATACACCTGAACATCAGCAGGAGAGGACTCTTTAAATAGAGACACTACTACATACTGATATACACCTGAACATCAGCAGGAGAGGACTCTTTAAAGTAGAGACACTACATACTGATATACACCTGAACATCAGCAGGAGGGACTCTTTAAAGTAGAGACACTACATACTGATATACACCTGAACATCAGCAGGAAAGGACTCTTTAAAGTAGAGACACTACATACTGATATACACCTGAACATCAGCAGGAGGAACTCTTTAAAGTAGAGACACTACATACTGATATACACCTGAACATCAGCAGGAGAGGACTCTTTAAAGTAGAGACACTACATACTGATATACACCTGAACATCAGCAGGAGGACTCTTTAAAGTAGAGACACTACATACTGATATACACCTGAACATCAGCAGGAGAGGACTCTTTAAAGTAGAGACACTACATACTGATATACACCTGAACATCAGCAGGAGAGGACTCTTTAAAGTAGAGACACTACATACTGATATACACCTGAACATCAGCAGGAGAGACTCTTTAAGTAGAGACTCTACATACTGATATACACCTGAACATCAGCAGGAGAGGACTCTTTAAAGTAGAGACACTACATACTGATATACACCTGAACATCAGCAGGAGAGGACTCTTTAAAGTAGAGACACTACATACTGATATACACCTGAACATCAGCAGGAGAGGACTCTTTAAAGTAGAGACACTACATACTGATATACACCTGAACATCAGCAGGAGAGGACTCTTTAAAGTAGAGACACTACATACTGATATACACCTGAACATCAGCAGGAGAGGACTCTTTAACGTAGAGACACTACATACTGATATACACCTGAACATCAGCAGGAGAGGACTTTTAAAGTAGAGACACTACATACTGATATACAACTGAACATCAGCAGGAGAGGACTCTTTAAAGTAGAGACACTACATACTGATATACACCTGAACATCAGCAGGAGAGGACTCTTTAAAGTAGAGACACTACATACTGATATACACCTGAACATCAGCAGGAGAGGACTCTTTAAAGTAGAGACACTGACATACTGATATACACCTGAACATCAGCAGGAGAGGACTCTTTAAAGTAGAGACACTACATACTGATATACACCTGAACATCAGCAGGAGAGACTCTTTAAAGTAGAGACACTACATACTGATATACACCTGAACATCAGCAGGAGAGGACTCTTTAAAGTAGAGACACTACATACTGATATACACCTGAACATCAGCAGGAGAGGACTCTTTAAAGTAGAGACACTACATACTGATATACACCTGAACATCAGCAGGAGAGGACTCTTTAACGTAGAGACACTACATACTGATATACACCTGAACATCAGCAGGAGAGGACTCTTTAAAGTAGAGACACTACATACTGATATACACCTGAACATCAGCAGGAGAGACTCTTTAAAGTAGAGACACTACTACATACACCTGAACATCAGCAGGAGAGGACCTTTAAAGTAGAGACTCTACATACTGATATACACCTGAACATCAGCAGGAGAGGACCCTTTAAGTAGAACACTACATACTGATATACACCTGAACATCAGCAGGAGAGGACTCTTTAAACGTAGAGACACTACATACTGATATACACCTGAACATCAGCAGGAGAGGACTCTTTAAAGTAGAGACACTACATACTGATATACACCTGAACATCAGCAGGAGAGGACTCTTTAAAGTAGAGACACTACATACACCTGAACATCAGCAGGAGAGGACCCTTTAAAGTAGAGACTACATACTGATATACACCTGAACATCAGCAGGAGAGGACCTTTAAAGTAGAGACACTACAGTACATACTGATATACACCTGAACATCAGCAGGAGAGGACTCTTTAAAGTAGAGACACTACATACTGATATACACCTGAACATCAGCAGGAGAGGACTCTTTAAAGTAGAGACACTACATACTGATATACACCTGAACATCAGCAGGAGAGGACTCTTTAAAGTAGAGACACTACATACTGATATACACCTGAACATCAGCAGGAGAGGACTCTTTAAAGTAGAGACACTACATACTGATATACACCTGAACATCAGCAGGAGAGGACTTTAAAGTAGAGACACTACATACTGATATACACCTGAACATCAGCAGGAGAGGACTCGTTAAAGTAGAGACACTACATACTGATATACACCTGAACACCAGCAGGAGAGGACTCTTTAAAGTAGAGACACTACATACTGATATACACCTGAACATCAGCAGGAGAGGACTCTTTAAAGTAGAGACACTACATACTGATATACACCTGAACATCAGCAGGAGAGGACTCTTTAAAGTAGAGACTACATACTGATATACAACTGAACATCAGCAGGAGAGGACTCTTTAAAGTAGAGACACTACATACTGATATACAACTGAACATCAGCAGGAGAGGACTCTTTAAAGTAGAGACACTACATACTGATATACACCTGAACATCAGCAGGAGAGGACTCTTTAAAGTAGAGACACTACATACTGATATACACCTGAACATCAGCAGGAGAGGACTCTTTAACGTAGAGACTATACATACTGATATACACCTGAACATCAGCAGGAGAGGACTCTTTAAAGTAGAGACTCTACATACTGATATACACCTGAACATCAGCAGGAGAGGACTCTTTAAAGTAGAGACACTACATACTGATATACATCTGAACATCAGCAGGAGAGGACTCTTTAAAGTAGAGACACTACATACTGATATACACCTGAACATCAGCAGGAGAGGACTTTTAAAGTAGAGACACTACATACTGATATACACCTGAACATCAGCAGGAGAGGACTCGTTAAAGTAGAGACACTACATACTGATATACACCTGAACATCAGCAGGAGAGGACTCTTTAAAGTAGAGACACTACATACTGATATACAACTGAACATCAGCAGGAGAGGACTCTTTAAAGTAGAGACACTACATACTGATATACACCTGAACATCAGCAGGAGAGGACTCTTTAAAGTAGAGACACTACAGGACTTCAGACAACTTCAATTTAAAACATGAAATAGAGACAAGTGCCCTCAGTTTAAGGCGTGATTGAAGGTCATTCCAAGACCAAGGACCATAATAAGAAAGACTCCTTTTTCCAGCCTCAGTCCGTACAGTAGGTACCTGGAACCGTATCCAGGCACTGGATCTGAGGTTGTAAGAGTCACAAACTGGAGCAAATCTGACACATATGTAGAGTGGAAGCTTACCTAAAATGGCTTTATACATTAATAAAAACCAGTGCTGCATCCTACGCATAGTAAGTGAGGACCATCCAGTTAGGCTATACATGTGCAATGATGAGTCCTATAGGGTGCATTTGATATAACGCAGTGCAGCATGGTAAAGTGGGTCAAGTTTGGCCAAAACAGTGGGACAGGCAAATCTATAAATGGTATCACCGTAGTCCAGCTGGGACAGGAATAAGCCAGAGACCAACCTTTTACGGGATGAAATTGAAAAACAACATTTAAATCTGAAAAGGAAGCCAAGAGTGAATTTCAATTTCTTTGTTAAAACTTCAATATGGTGTTTAAAGTTCAGATTACTGTCCAACCAAAAGCCCAGATATTTGTAGGTATCAACAAACTCAACAGAAACGCCATCAAGGGTGTCAATGGAGAGGCAAGAGGAGGACGCTGACTTGGGAGCAAAAAGCATTGCTTTGGTTTTCTTACTGTTCAATAGCAGTTTAGAATCAAGAAGCGCATGCTGCAGCGTGATAAAATCTGATTTTAAATTGGAAACGGCCATATCCAGAGAAGGAGCACACGAGTATACAATAGTGTCATCAGCATACATATGATAGGTAGAAAATTGCATCTGATTACAAATATTGTTTACATATAATAAAAAGAGCAAGGGCCCCAAGATAGAGCCCTGTGGAACTCCCTTCTCCAAGGTGACAGGGTCAGAGACAGTACTACCCAACCTGACGCATTGAGTACGGTCGGTTAGATAACTCTGAAACCAGCAAATGGCATTGTGACCGAAACGAGACACCAACATAACATTAGACATAATGTGGTGATCTACAGTGTCAAATGCTTTGGCTAGGTCAATAAACAATGCAACACAAACTGATTTCTTATCCAAAGCAGCCTTAATATCGTCTAAGACTTTCAGACTGGCAGTCACAGTACTGTGCTTTGATCTGAATCCAGATTGCATAGGGTTAAGGATGTTGTGTGAATTTAAAAAAAGTTTTAGCTGAGTAGAAACAAGGGACTCAAGAATCTTTGATAACACAGAAAGATTTGAGATAGGACGATAGTTATTCAACTCCGTGGGATCACCAGCTTTCAAGAGGGGCGATACCAGAGCTTGCTTCCACACAGCTGGCAGTGTGTGAGTGGACAGGGAGAGATTAAAAATATCAGTTACTGGTTGTGCTATCATCTGAGCTGCAATTTTTAAAAAGAACGGGTCAAGGCCGTCAGGCCCGGCAGACTTTTTAGGATCAATCGAGTGCAAACCCTGTAAGACTTCAGAGACCGAGAAATAAGCGAAATCAAAAACAGGGGAGTTCAACTCTTGACTATGGCTGTGAGTACGACCATTTAGAGAGTCATGACTTTGCTCATCAAAAATGTGACCAGCCTTTTTGAAGTGAGCATTAAAGGCATTAGACATACCATCTGAATCTGAAATAAAAGAATCATTGACCTTCAGTTTTTGTGGGAAACTAGAAACCTTCTTGTTCTGAAGTGATTTAATTGTTTTCCAGAATTTAGAATGGTCATTAAAACAATCAGTGGTTAAGCTCAGATAGTAATCAGCTTTAGCTTTTTTAATAAGGGCAGAACATTTATTTCTGAGGACACGAAAAAGAAGCCAGTCATCACTAGTGTTAGACTTTCTAGCTAAGGACCATTGCTTATTTCGATCATGAATGAGATCAGATAGTTCTCTAGTAAACCATGGAGTGTTCCTATTCTTAACTCTGAATTTTCTAAGGGGGGCATGTCTATTAATAATCGATAAAAAGTGATCAATAAAAAATTGGACGGCAACATCAACAGATGGAATTAACGCTGTGAAGTGCCATTTAACCTCCGCCAGATCGTGTAGGAAAGCCTGCTCAGAGAAGTGTTTGAAGCAGCGCCTGAGCACAATAAGGCCCTTGGCTTTGGGCAACTTAGTGCACCTAACGCAAGCGATAGTGCAATGGTCACTGATATCATTAGGAAAAACACCAACAGACACATACTTATGAGCTGCATTTGTTAGAATGACATCTATAAGGGTATCGTTATTGGGTTTGGCAGGGTTTATTCTAGTGGGACTATCAATAAGCTGAGTTAAGTTCAAAGAATCACAAACCTGCTTAAACTGTGAAGATTTATCACTTAACCAGTCCCAATTTAAATCACCCAATAAAATGATTTCAGAAGAAAACTTAGACAACAATTCAGTAAGGCTAGTAGTTGCATCCATGATGGCCGATGGAGGCCTATAACAGCCAATAACAGTGAGAGGAGCATTTGCTATAGTTATTTGGACTGCTAGCAACTCAAATTGCCTTGGAATTGAAATTGAGTGAAGGACAGAGCACTGTAGTTTCTCAGCAGTGTATATTGCAACACCACCAGCTCTGCCCTTACGATCAGCTCTGAATACATTATATCCATCAATCTGAATAACAGTGTCAGTGACAGACGGTTTTAACCAGGTTTCAGAAACTACAACAATATCAGGCTTAGCAACTAAAAACCAGGTCTTGAAAACATCTAATTTGGGCACTAGGCTTCTAGCATTAACATGCAGAAAACCCAATCCTTGCCTACAGCTAAACTCATTCGGAGTTGGCAAATGATGCAAGGAAGCAGAGAAACACTCAGGACCAGGGTTAATGTTAACGTTACCAGAGAGTAATAGCAGTAACAATATTAACAGTCTGGAAGATGATTTTTTCACATGTGCTCTGGACGCGTCACTCCTCAGAGGGGGGGCTGCTCCGATCCTTCGATATTAGCGAGTCCAGAGTCAAAAGGGCATACGGGAGAGCGCATTTCGTGCCATGAAACGTCAGCTTTTGGTAAAAACTATCCGATGGAGTCAGCGCTCCAGAGGTTCCACCATCCGAATGTCCGAAGTGAACAGAGGCATCGCTGGGAGGCAATCCGTCAGTTTTGCCGACATGCGGGCTGACAATTAATCCCAGGAAAAAAGCGAACACAAGGGTAGCTTTAGGCAACATTGAGCTGCAACACACCCAATTCAGGATCCGCAGCTCAGGTCCCAGCAGCTCAGGTCGATCAGCAGCTCAGGTCGACCAGCCCGACAGCACGGCAGGACAGACAGCAATCCACAGTCCGAAAGAGCGACAGCTCAGGCAGAGAGCAAACAATCCAGTCACAGCGAGGCACCGGCACAAAACGACGCAAAACAGCCCAAAAACTTTTAAAAGCTTTTAAAACGTTTTTAAAAGCGCAGCAGACCAATTTAAAAACGGGTCTAAAAAGCTAAATAATTCTTTTTAAATGTCAGTATGCACAAGAGGTAGTTAATGCCAAAAAACAACAACAACGAGAATGAGACTAACAGAGACACCTGAACATCAGCAGGAGAGGACTCTTTAAAGTAGAGACACTACATACTGATATACACCTGAACATCAGCAGGAGAGGACTCTTTAAAGTAGAGACACTACATACTGATATACACCTGAACATCAGCAGGAGAGGACTCTTTAAAGTAGAGACACTACATACTGATATACACCTGAACATCAGCAGGAGAGGACTCTTTAAAGTAGAGACACTACATACTGATATACACCTGAACATCAGCAGGAGAGGACTCTTTAAAGTAGAGACACTACATACTGATATACACCTGAACATCAGCAGGAGAGGACTCTTTAAAGTAGAGACACTACATACTGATATACACCTGAACATCAGCAGGAGAGGACTCTTTAAAGTAGAGACACTACATACTGATATACACCTGAACATCAGCAGGAGAGGACTCTTTAAAGTAGAGACACTACATACTGATATACACCTGAACATCAGCAGGAGAGGACTCTTTAAAGTAGAGACACTACATACTGATATACACCTGAACATCAGCAGGAGAGGACTCTTTAAAGTAGAGACTATACATACTGATATACACCTGAACATCAGCAGGAGAGGACTCTTTAAAGTAGAGACACTACATACTGATATACACCTGAACATCAGCAGGAGAGGACTCTTTAAAGTAGAGACACTACATACTGATATACACCTGAACATCAGCAGGAGAGGACTCTTTAAAGTAGAGACACTACATGCTGATATACACCTGAACATCAGCAGGAGAGGACTCTTTAAAGTAGAGACACTACATACTGATATACACCTGAACATCAGCAGGAGAGGACTCTTTAAAGTAGAGACACTACATCTGATATAACCTGAACATCAGCAGGAGAGGACTCTTTAAAGTAGAGACACTACATACTGATATACACCTGAACATCAGCAGGAGAGGACTCTTTAAAGTAGAGACACTACATACTGATATACACCTGAACATCAGCAGGAGAGGACTCTTTAAAGTAGAGACACTACATACTGATATACACCTGAACATCAGCAGGAGAGGACTCTTTAAAGTAGAGACACTACATACTGATATACACCTGAACATCAGCAGGAGAGGACTCTTTAAAGTAGAGACACTACATACTGATATACACCTGAACATCAGCAGGAGAGGACTCTTTAAAGTAGAGACTACTACATACTGATATACACCTGAACATCAGCAGGAGAGGACTCTTTAAAGTAGAGACTCTACATACTGATATACACCTGAACATCAGCAGGAGAGGACTCTTTAAAGTAGAGACACTACATACTGATATACACCTGAACATCAGCAGGAGAGGACTCTTTAAAGTAGAGACACTACATACTGATATACACCTGAACATCAGCAGGAGAGGACTCTTTAAAGTAGAGACACTACATACTGATATACACCTGAACATCAGCAGGAGAGGACTCTTTAAAGTAGAGACACTACATACTGATATACACCTGAACATCAGCAGGAGAGGACTCTTTAACGTAGAGACTATACATACTGATATACACCTGAACATCAGCAGGAGAGGACTCTTTAAAGTAGAGACTCTACATACTGATATACACCTGAACATCAGCAGGAGAGGACTCTTTAAAGTAGAGACACTACATACTGATATACACCTGAACATCAGCAGGAGAGGACTCTTTAAAGTAGAGACACTACATACTGATATACACCTGAACATCAGCAGGAGAGGACTCTTTAAAGTAGAGACACTACATACTGATATACACCTGAACATCAGCAGGAGAGGACTCTTTAAAGTAGAGACACTACATACTGATATACACCTGAACATCAGCAGGAGAGGACTCTTTAAAGTAGAGACACTACATACTGATATACACCTGAACATCAGCAGGAGAGGACTCTTTAAAGTAGAGACACTACATACTGATATACACCTGAACATCAGCAGGAGAGGACTCTTTAAAGTAGAGACTATACATACTGATATACACCTGAACATCAGCAGGAGAGGACTCTTTAAAGTAGAGACACTACATACTGATATACACCTGAACATCAGCAGGAGAGGACTCTTTAAAGTAGAGACACTACATACTGATATACACCTGAACATCAGCAGGAGGACTCTTTAAAGTAGAGACACTACATACTGATATACACCTGAACATCAGCAGGAGAGGACTCTTTAAAGTAGAGACACTACATACTGATATACACCTGAACATCAGCAGGAGAGGACTCTTTAAAGTAGAGACACTACATACTGATATACACCTGAACATCAGCAGGAGAGGACTCTTTAAAGTAGAGACACTACATACTGATATACACCTGAACATCAGCAGGAGAGGACTCTTTAAAGTAGAGACACTACATACTGATATACACCTGAACATCAGCAGGAGAGGACTCTTTAAAGTAGAGACACTACATACTGATATACACCTGAACATCAGCAGGAGAGGACTCTTTAAAGTAGAGACACTACATACTGATATACACCTGAACATCAGCAGAGAGGACTCTTTAAAGTAGAGACACTACATACTGATATACACCTGAACATCAGCAGGAGAGACTCTTTAAAGTAGAGACACTACATACTATATACACCTGAACATCAGCAGGAGAGGACTCTTTAAAGTAGAGACACTACATACTGATATACACCTGAACATCAGCAGGAGAGGACTCTTTAAAGTAGAGACACTACATACTGATATACACCTGAACATCAGCAGGAGAGGACTCTTTAAAGTAGAGACACTACATACTGATATACACCTGAACATCAGCAGGAGAGGACTCTTTAAAGTAGAGACACTACATACTGATATACACCTGAACATCAGCAGGAGAGGACTCTTTAAAGTAGAGACACTACATACTGATATACACCTGAACATCAGCAGGAGAGACTCTTTAAAGTAGAGACACTACATACTGATATACACCTGAACATCAGCAGGAGAGGACTCTTTAAAGTAGAGACACTACATACTGATATACACCTGAACATCAGCAGGAGAGGACTCTTTAAAGTAGAGACACTACATACTGATATACACTGAACATCAGCAGGAGAGGACTCTTTAAAGTAGAGACACTACATACTGATATACACCTGAACATCAGCAGGAGAGGACTCTTTAAAGTAGAGACACTACATACTGATATACACCTGAACATCAGCAGGAGAGGACTCTTTAAAGTAGAGACACTACATACTGATATACACCTGAACATCAGCAGGAGAGGACTCTTTAAAGTAGAGACACTACATTGATATATACCTGAACATCAGCAGGAGAGGACTCTTTAAAGTAGAGACACTACATACTGATATACACCTGAACATCAGCAGGAGAGGACTCTTTAAAGTAGAGACACTACATACTGATATACACCTGAACATCAGCAGGAGAGGACTCTTTAAAGTAAAGAGACACTACATACTGATATACACCTGAACATCAGCAGGAGAGGACTCTTTAAAGTAGAGACACTACATACTGATATACACCTGAACATCAGCAGGAGAGGACTCTTTAAAGTAGAGACACTACATACTGATATACCTGAACATCAGCAGGAGAGGACTCTTTAAAGTAGAGACACTACATACTGATATACACCTGAACATCAGCAGGAGAGGACTCTTTAAAGTAGAGACACTACATACTGATATACACCTGAACATCAGCAGGAGAGGACTCTTTAAAGTAGAGACACTACATACTGATATACACCTGAACATCAGCAGGAGAGGACTCTTTAAAGTAGAGACACTACATACTGATATACACCTGAACATCAGCAGGAGAGGACTCTTTAAAGTAGAGACACTACATACTGATATACACCTGAACATCAGCAGGAGAGGACTCTTTAAAGTAGAGACACACATACTGATATACACCTGAACATCAGCAGGAGAGGACTCTTTAAAGTAGAGACACTACATACTGATATAGAACTTTGGTCTGGAGGTTTTAAAGTGCTTTATTCATGAGTTGTGACGTGTGTACGCAGTTTAGCGTTTGTAGCTTGTTCTACAGATGTAGCACCTCATTTCGGACGCCCCTACCCATGTGGGTCCGTGATCTGCACGGGGTGGGCCCCTGCTGAAAGGAAAACCCCCCGCAGGACTTGATACGCCCCCTTGATAAATACATTTAATTAAATGAAACCAGCTGCAATGGATCATGGATCCACCAGGGGGAGCAGTGACTAAAAAGCTGCCACAGTGGAACTGAAATAAACAGCTGATAGATCTACAGGTATCTGATATAGCGGATATTTGTTAAGATCCATATGTCACGGATAGGATCATATTCTGTGCTAAATAGAGACATGTAATCATTTACAAAACATCACCATGTTTTTATTTAACAAAATAATGTAGTTTAATCCACGTTGGCGTAAGTACAAAACCATCGCTATGTTTTTTCATCAGACCGGCTCATACAAACGATTTGTAATCATCATCCTCACGATCATTTCATGTATCATATGTTCGCCGAATTGAAATGAATGCACTAATAAATGTGGTTTAATCCGTTTACAACTACAAAAATAATCGGTTTGTTTTTATATCACATCCGACGGGAAATGCAGCACGGCTCTCACTACCGATTTTTAATCCTAATTTAATCATCATCTTCACGATCATTTATGTTTATGTTCGCCAAATTGACATGAAAGCACTGACAAATATGAATATACTGTATTCAACTTCATTAAAACTTTATTAACGTGCCCAAACTCAGTAATTCACTAAAAAGGTTTATTTTTAATGAAGCCTCGTCATCTCACCATGGGCAAGCGGGCTATAATATATTGTTAATAGTTTACTGTATTATTAGTGTTTAATATTACTGCTATAACAATCACACATTGAGTTGTTGTAACAATCAGACCGTTTTTTTTTTAAACAGTCTGAATGAAACAGCAGCTCTCAGGTGATCAGCTGTGTGTTTACACACCTAATGGCCCATCAGCCACAGCTCTCTCCCCCCCCCATCTTTCTTCTCCAGCAGTTAAGTTAACTGTAGGTTTGCATTTTAAATATATATTTTCTTTGTGGGGGTCTGCCCCCAAAAAACAGTTTTAAGTCCTGAGAAAGTCAAATAAGACGGTGTGTAAAACTACACTGCCCAGCCAAAAAAGTAACCACTTTGATTGAACTAGGCCAGTAGGTAAGGACTCTCCACTGGATAATAACTGAAGTATAAAAGAAGACTGAAGTGATGGAGACCATGTTTGAAGGCAAACAAAAAGAGGAAATAACAGGTCAAATCAAGCAAATCCCCCTCTCAGATTCCACAGCAACCAGAAGAACATAAATACTGGCTGGTGATTTGATGAATCAGCTTTGTGATGGAATACAAAATGCACAGTGCATTTCCTTAGCTGTGGATGAGTCCACTGACACCACTGACAATGCTCAGTTGCTGGTGTGTGAGTTTTATGATGAGGCAAAGGGGGAGTTTGTTGAAGATGTGTTGGGCCTGACGAACCTCAGTGGACACACAAGGGGGCAAGACATTTATAAAGCAATAATGGGAATGCTGAATGAAAGAGGGTGCAGCTGCCTTTATTCATAACTGTGCAGCTCTCACACTGCGACTCTGAGGGATCAAGCACAGACACAAGAACAATGGAAACTGCTGCATACAGAGACTTTTTGTTTTTGCAACCTCGTGTTAAGAATCTTGTTGCAATTGTTTAAAAGTTTGAATGACCGTAATAAACGGACCTTTGTCTTATTGAAACTTTTTTTTGGACCTTTAAGATTTGTATTTGAGTACCCCTGTCCTAGAGGGTAGGTCGGAAATAAAAAATAATTCAGATGGATTAACCCCATTTTGAATGTAACTCTAAATTGCAAATTAATAGTCTGTAGTTCAAACGACAAGTTTGTCTTTCAAAAGAGAACACATCATTTTTTACAATTTATTACTATTTACATTTGTCAGCTAAACATTGTCTAAACTGCTCCAAACCTTACATGAGAGTCCAGTCCTGAAGCTACCCAAGCATCAACGCCCAGACTAAGTCCTAGGCTGAAGTCGAATAGTCCATTTAGCTTAGGAACCTTCCTAACGGAGTGAAATGACCCGGAAGTCCCTCAGTGGCAGCCATGATAAGTGCCGTTCCAATTCTCTAGATGAAAGGAAAGGAGGTTTCAAACTTCCTTTATAACCTCCTTTAGCTTAGGAACCACTGGACCTCCCTACCGAAAGGAGAGGAGAAAATGCTGCCCCACAATGCCTTGCGGCCGCGGCATTTGCCGTCACACAACAGTCGGCCGTTCACGGAAACAACCGATTATGACGGAGAAATTATCATGAAAGTTACGGTGCTTATTAAGCATTTCAAAACGTATGTGGTAAGTTGCCAAAGTGCTTTGTTTTGAACGTTCATCAGTATTATAATCAAAAAGAGAAATATGAACGTTAGTTTTTACTGAAATGATCAAATAAAGTCAACATTTCACAGTCTTTACTGAGCTGTGTGGGGTTTGTTCAACTTTTAAAAGATGTTTGAATGGTGATATACACAGTGATAGATGTTAAGGACTAACGTTTATAATAAATACATTTGTATTGATTTGAAGATCTTTTCATACAATCATACGTATTGGGATCATTTGTATTAATGTGGACCGGAGGGAGAGGGTGATGAGCATAAGTTTCACTTTCCTTTTTATTTCAATTCCAACTTTGGTCATGAAGAATATGTTTCTCTGTTGTCCCCGTTCATAAAGCATAACAGCATCAGAGCACGGTGCAGAGTCTCTAGATGAGTTTACAGTAGTCCCTCGTTCTTATTAAACATCCATGTTGTAGTCCGCTGTATAGAAAACTGTAGTTTCCATAGTTTCCCCACAGCAGCAGACGCACATTCATGACGTCCGCTGGCGCATCATAAACACGTCGGATAGTGAAGTGCAGTCGATTCTCTAAAGTACCGCAGTCTCTTCTCCTAAGTCCTTTTGAATTCTCCTATCCACTATCCCTTAACCCCATGACCTTTCACTCAGAGGTCAAGGGATAGACGATAGGGTTAGAACTTAGGAGCTGATTTTTGGACTATTCGACTGCAACCCTAGTGTAACCCCCGGTTACTAAGACACTGAGAAATAACACTGAGTAACATGTCAACTTTATTTTAAGGCTTAGCACTACATACACACACAATATAAATGATTTGAAACTCATGAAAACATTTAAATGAGTGCGATTAGTTAAATCCCCTGTCCATCTAAAGTGGTTGCTAAGCAAATCAAAGTTTAGACCCGCCCCCTTGTCTGCCCGTCTAGCAGGAAGTGAGATGCGCTGTTTATTCCTTTGAACAATGACTCAGTAGCATTAGCACTGTGTGGATTTTGAGTTAAGAGATTGTAGTTAGAAGAATTTAGACATTGATTGACCGACTTTGCCACGATTTCCAAAGAGCATTGCCTCTTATATGATACCCTTGGTGAGTTGCATGAGAAAATACGGATGTTAAATATGTATTTTAATGAAATTATCGATGCTAAATTAGCCGCGGCTAACCTTGCTAACGCGTTAGCCTAGCGTGTATCAGTGTTGCTTTAATGTGCGCGGAGCGGAGGTGAAGCTCACTGCACGGAGCGAGTGGGTGTTTCTCAATCGCGAGTAAAGCTGCTTCAGAGCCACTATTTCAAGCATACTACGTCATCGAGTGCCGCCGAAGGACTGTTCCAATCTCCAGCATACTTGGAAATCTACCGAGCCCGGCGTACTTCGTAGCGAGAAATTTGAAGGCTGCACATGTGTAGACTCCGCAGTCTTAAAATCCCCACAATGCTTTGCACACGGACCAATTTCCCCAAATCTGTGGCGGAAGATGTAAGGCGGGGCCTCTCATATGACGCACACCTGCACACTTGCTAGCGTGTTCCACTCTTCGTTTTCCGAATGCCAGGAAGTATTCTTGCCTCGCTTCTGAAGCAAGATGCTCGGCAGACATGTGCTACCAAGCAAGCGTACTCGCGATTGAGAAACACCCACTGTCTGTGGTTTTGGCGGTGGTCTTCACGTTGCTTTGCCGCCTGTTGTGGCACATTGAAGGGTCATTGACCACAGCTTAGTCTGTAGTTTGTTGTGGAAGATGAGCAAAGTGGAGCTAACTGTGGCTGGTTATAGGTTGGTCTAAAATTAGTTGAGTACACTTTGTTAAAATAACATGTGTGACAGATGTGTTAAATAAGCTGACTGATAATGTTGTATTTAGAATTGTTTGTTTAAAAGGATTTTAGGAACATGTTCAGTGTATTTTGTTGATTTGATTAAGATACAGTGCTGTTTCAATTAGCATTCAGACCATTGTATAAGCATCCATTTGACTCTTGGCCTTGTTGTCAGGTCGGGTCTTTTTGTTTGATGTGAAGGAGATTTCTGGATTCTTTGACTGGAACGCTGCCCTCATCTCTGCTGGTGTACTGTGGCGAATTTCAGTCTGGCGAGCTACCCATCGACCTATCTAAAGGAAGAGAACTATTACAGTTACCCATAACGGTGGTAGACAAGAACTTGTGCATCTTTTCTCTTCACATGTTGAGAGCCAATAACTGATTATTGATTGTTTTGATTCTATGTTGAATATGTTATAACTATATGTGTATAGAAGTAATGTGATACGTTTTCTTTCATTTTATTTAAGAGTCTGAAATCATTTCAAATACAGAGTCCTGGTTCCCAAAATTAGAATATATAGCTTAGCTACTAAAATTAAAGGGGACCTATCATGCAAAATGCACTTTTGTACGTCTTTATACATGAATATGTGTCCCCGGTGTTCCAGGGAACTCACCAAGTGTCAGAAAACACAACCCTCTCTATTTTCCTCCATACCCAAATCTCTAAAAAAGGGGCTGCAACGATAAAAAACTGATCCAGATTTGAACACTGTCCTGACGTCAGGACGGTGGCGCTACGGCTATTGGGCCAACTCCCACCTAGGAGGAAGCCACGGCCATTGCCGTTCGAAAGCGCTGGAGACGCTGTAGTACATATGCCAGGCCTGTAAGTGGCGCTGTAGTCTGCCACAAAAGCAGCGAAGAAGACTTGGTTACCATGGTTACCCTTCTGTTTATTCTCCGCTGTGGCTTTCTTTCTCCCTCCCCGAGGCAAGCGTTTGCTCCCGCTGCTTTAATTCAATGCAATCCCTCCCCGTCGAGGCAAGCACTGTAATTCTCTCCGGTTAGTCCACCAGCAGATGACAAACACCCACCTCTCCGCCTCTTCCAAGGAACGAGGGGACCGTGCGGCAGAGTTTTCAGTTTCAGTTTCTTTCGCCGGTCAAGATGTCCGTTAAAGTTTAAATCTTCCAGACAAAATTAGAAAAGTGCCGGTCAAAGGTCTTCTTTGTTATTTATTGAGCTTTAAAACAAATGAATAACGACTCTATATAATAAAACACGGAGGACGGAGATCTCTTTTTCTCCCCCTCTTCTGACAGCCCAGCAGCTGATCAGAGCACGTCTCCCCTCTCCTGCAGGGGGGCGTGGTCAGCAGAATCAGACCCGTAGACAGCAAACAGCACATAGAGCGAAATGAGGCATGGCTAAAATGCATGATCTGTTTGGTATTTTGAAAACAGAAACGTATAAATATACCTTATATAGGTATGGCCCTACAATATATCATTTAAATATAGCATGATAGGTCCACTTTAAATAAAACCATTAGTTTATATTAAATAGGGATAATTAAAACAGAAGTAAGAACACTAAATTACATCAAAATAGTTATAAAATAAATAGGTTTATCTGAAAGAAAGAGGGAACGGAGAATACATATTACATCTTTCTTTACCTTTTCCAAACAACATCTGCTTTGTGTCTTTTCACTTTTGTTGCACAGTATCCATTTTCTCCTGAGCGACCTAGACTTCTGATGTGCTGGTTCACACACTGAAATGTCTACACTTATATTAGAGAGGTTTACATGACAGCCAGACCAAAGCTCAGAGGTGAGGTCTCCAACTGTCCATGACTCTTCTCCATGTCACAGCTCAGCACTCATTATTCACTCAAAGCTCTGTGTGTTGTGTTCCAGCCCAGAGGACACACCACATCTGCTGGACCTGGACCTGGACCTGGACCTGGACCTGGACTGGACCTGGACCTGGACCTGGAGTGGTAGTTTATTTGCCTTAAATAAGCAGTATTGTTGCTGAAAAACAAAGAAAGTATTTTTTTTCATGAACCCATGTTATCTTTTGGATCTCTGCAGGGAGAAAAGATGGCGACACTGAAAAAGATCCTCTTCAGAACTTTAGAAGATTTGGGGGAAAAGGACTTTGAAGATTCAAGTGGCACCTGCAGCAGAAGGTCCTAGGATTTGAAGGAATCCCAAAGAGTCGACTAGAGGATGCATGTCGGACGAAACTGTGGACATCATGTTTCAGAACTACGGCATTGACACTATTAAAGTGACCAGAAACGTTTTGAAGGAGATGAATCAGAATCTTCTGGAGGATAAATTATCAAAAATCCCATCAGAACCGACAGGTAGGTCATTAGTTATTAAGGAGTGTTACAAACAGGGAACCTGAGGTCAGGTAAATCACACTGATAACATGGATTGGATGTGTCCTCCTGATATACCACACAGAGAAACACCACCTGTACATGGTGTCAGGGTTTAGGTTCCCCCATGGCCCTGAAAGCTCAGTGGTCAGGGTCAATAGTTTGAATTGCATAGAGTAACAAACTTACACATTTTAAGCGAATCCATGATCTTTTTTCTAAACATAACCAAGTAGTTTTGTTGCGTATGTGTTTAATTTTGTCTCAATGAACAAAGTTAACCACATGTTTAAAACTGAGACATTTGGTCACTTCTGGGTGTGCTGTAAGAAGTCTTGACAATCACAAAATCATATTTAGGGGTCAACAAACTGAGTTTCTGTGTGGGCCTGGGGCTGTGGACATCTGAGAGGAGGGCACTAATGTGTCCTGTGATGTTCTTGTTGTGATGAGCATGTTGTTGTGTTTGTGTGAAGGTGGAGGCTCTGCTATGGATCAGTGTGAGGACAGAGAGGAGGGAGCCCCCCCCTCTCTGTGTGGGGAACATGACAGCCAGACCAAAGCTCAGAGGTGAGATCTCCAACTGTCCATGACTCTTCTCCATGTCACAGCTCAGCACTCATTATTCACTCAAAGCTCTGTGTTGTGTTCCAGACCAGAGGACACACACTCTGGACTGGACCTGGACCTGGACCTGGACCTGGACCTGAACTGGACCTGAGACCTGGACCTGACCTGGACCTGAACTGGACCTGAACCTGGACCTGAACCTGGACCTGAACCTGGACCTGAACCTGGACCTGGATCTGGAGTAATATTGCCTTAAAATAAGCAGTATTGTTGCTGAAAAACAAAGTATTTTTTGCATGAAACCCATGTTATTTCAGATGTAAGATTATGTAATATTTTCTCTCGGTATCTTTTGGATCTCTGCAGGGAGAAAACATGGCGACACTGAAAAAGGGAGACAGGTAAGTCATTAGTTAAAAAATAGTTTTACAAACCCAGAGTTTTCCCTGAAGTTAGCTCACTAAGCCAAAATCCGGCTTCGTAGTACAGGCCTCAGGTCCTCATCCTGCAGCCAGGCATCAGGGTCTACACACCACTGAGTCTAAGGGTCCAATCAATGCCAGTTGGGTTGTAGGTGAAGGAGAGGAACATGGATGTCTACGTCCATCCCTCTCCCCCACTGCTGCAGAAACCCTCATCCACGCCTTCATCACCTCCCGTCTGGACTATTGCAACAGCCTCCTCTATGGTTCACCTGCAAAAATCCTCAACAAACTCCAATACATCCAGAACTCCGCCACCCGTCTACTCACCCACACCCGAATCCGTGAACACATCACCCCCGTCCTCATCAAGCTCCACTGGCTCCCCATCCCCCAGAGTTGGTCCTGCTCCACATATGATTAGAGACGGTTGGATGCTGCTGTTTTGAGCATTGCAATATATGTATTTTCACTATGTTATTTATTTATGATTATCTTGAGGCTCAGCAAGGATTTGATGTCTGCTGTTGCTGTCTTTTTTTCTTTAGTTAATACTGAGAGCCCTGCTGTTTTGTTAGGGCTTTTTCTTTAAATACAATTTAAAATGTCGATGGTGAAATGGTGTGTTCAGTTAACAAGGAAAAAAATTGAAATAAATTCTGTCAGAAAATAGTGGATTAAGGGCTTGAAAGGGGACCCTACAATTGATGTACTGATGGGCCTGAAAAGGGGTATGTAAAATAATTTTAGAACAAAAAAAACAGGCATGTCCAGATTGGACCAAAAAAAAAAGTTTTCCATCCACCCTGTCTTATGGACGAAGGGAAAGATTATTACTGTGACCCCCAGGGCGTCTTGTTGATAGTAGGCTATTGCAGGATTACGCAGTATTGGGACAATTACTAAGAGCAATCCACTTCCTGTATAACTGGAGTGAGAGCTGAGTCCACATCCTCAGAGGTCGATCTGCCAGGGTCGTGCCTCGTCTTCCAGCAGCAGGAATAAGAGTCGGTCAGGTTTAGGGCCATGGTTCTCTGGGAACAATCTGTTCCAGTGGGAAATAATAGAAAGAAGGAACAATATTTTGGATAGCTACAGATGATTGAGATACAGCTTCGATCCGACAACAAATATCCTACTATCCTTTCAGAAATGTGTAAAGTTAGGAACAAATATTGTGATGGATCTTTTATGTTAATTGTAGTATTGTCTCAATTGTGATTTAATTTTTTGTTCATTCAGAGATTCTTACTGAGTGCCAAAGGACGCTCAAATTCAACCTGAAGAAAAAATTGAGAAATCATAGAAACGGGTAATTCAAGACCTCTAAATGAAATCTACACGAGATCTACATCACCAAGGGAGAAACTGCAGCTGAAGAACATGAGGTCAGACAGATTGAAACAGCATCCAGGAAACCAGACAGACCAGAAACAATCATCAGACAAGAAGAACTCTTTAAAGCCTCACCTGGAAGAGATGCACCAATCAGAGTGATGACAAAGGGAGTGGCTGGCATCGGGAAAACAGTCTTAACACAGAAGTTCACTCTGGACTGGGCTGAAGGCAAAGCCAACCAGGACATCCAGTTCATATTTCCATTACCTTTCAGAGAGCTGAATAGGCTGAAGAAAAATTACAACTTGGTGGAACTTGTTCATCACTTCTTCTCTGAAACCAGAGACGCAGGAATCTGCAGGTTTGATCAGTTCCGGTTGTGTTCATCTTTGACGGTCTGGATGAGTGTCGACTTCCTCTGGACTTCCACAACACTGACATCCTGACTGATGTCACAGAGTCCACCTCAGTGGATGTGCTGCTGACAAACCTCATCAGGGGGAAGCTGCTTCCCTCTGCTCGCATCTGGATAACCACACGACCTGCAGCAGCCAATCAGATCCCTCCTGAGTGTGTGGACATGGTGACAGAGGTCCGAGGGTTCACTGACCCACAGAAGGAGGAGTACTTCAGGAAGAGATTCAGAGATCAGGAGCTGGCCGCACCATCATCTCCCACATCAAGACCTCACGAAGCCTCCACATCATGTGCCACATCCCAGTCTTCTGCAGGATCTCTGCTTCAGTTCTGGAGAAAATGTTGAAAACCAGAGAGGGAGGAGAGCTGCCCAAGACCATGACTGAGATGTACATCCACTTCCTGGTGATTCAGTCCAAAGTGAAGAACGTCAAGTATGATGGAAAAAGTGAAGAGATCCCACTGGAGTCCAGAGAGCAGGAAGATGATGGAGGCTCTGGGAAAACTGGCTTTTGAGCAGCTGCAGAAAGGCAACCTGATCTTCTATGATCACGACCTGACAGACTGTGACATCAATATCACAGAAGCCTCAGTGTACTCAGGAGTGTTCACAGAGGTCTTTAGAGAGGAGAGTGAACTGTACAAGGACACGGTGTTCTGCTTCGTCCATCTGAGCGTTCAGGAGTTTCTGGCTGCTCTTCATGTCCATCTGACCTTCATCAACTCTGGAGTCAACTGCTGGCAGAAGAACCCCCTGGTGTTAAAGTCTTCAGACGAAACCTAACACATCTCTACCAGAGTGCTGTGGACCAGGCCTTACAGAGTCCAAACGGACACCTGGACTTGTTCCTTCGCTTCCTCCTGGGTCTTTCACTGCAGACCAATCAGAAACTCCTACATGGCCTGCTGAAGAAACAGGAAGTAACTCAGAGATCAATCAGAAAACAGTTGAGTACATCAAGAAGAAGATAAGAAAGAACCCGTCTCCGGAGAGAAGCATCAACCTGTTCCACTGTCTGAATGAACTGAATGATAGTTCTCTAGAGGAGCAGATCCAACAGTACCTGAGTTCAGGAAGTCTCTCCACAGATAAACTGTCTCCTGCTCAGTGGTCAGCTCTGGTCTTCATCTTACTGTCATCAGGAAAAGATCTGGACGTCTTTGACCTGAAGAAATACTCTGCTTCAGAGAAGGCTCTTCTGAGGCTGCTGCCAGTGGTCAAAGCCTCCAGGAAAGCTCTGTAAGTGGAGATACAAACAACATTGATCAGTTTTAAAATGATAAATAAAATAAATTGTGTTCATCTAATCCTTCCCCAGGCTGAGTGGCTGTAAGCTGTCAGAGAGAAGCTGTGAAGCTCTGTCCTCAGTCCTCAGCTCCCAGTCCTCTAGTCTGAGAGAGCTGGACCTGAGTAACAACGACCTGCCGGATTCAGGAGTGAAGCTGCTGTCTGCTGGACTGGAGAGTCCTCACTGTGAACTGAAGACTCTCAGGTCTGTAATCAGCTGATATCTAAAGTACCAGCACATGTTTGCAGTCATTCCTCCTGTTCAGTTTTATCAAAGCAGAATAATCGTGACTTTTAAAAGGTTCTTTGTGGTTTTGGTTGTTTAGTTTTTTGTCATCAAACCATAAACAAAAAAATAGAGGTATTAATTATACTAAATTTAGGATCAATGATGTTGATCATCTACATAGCAATTAAGGCAGAACAATTCACAAACATGCAGAAGAAAATCGAAATTGAGATTAGACAATTGAAAATATTGCAGTAAATCACCTTAACCTGTTAAGCCCGGCAGCCCCGCTTTTTTTTTTTTTTTTTCACGAAACTGTGTCTCAGGGCTTCTTAACATTTAACAACCTATCAATGTTTCATACCCACTTAACGGGAAGAAACTCAGCTAACTGACGATACGAAAAATGTTTACCGAAACAAAACACAAGTCTCACAAGAAGCGTCTAAATGAGCCCTGAGCGAAAAAATGCTAACGCACTTAGCACAGAACTCATGGTAGAAATACTTTATTACTTATCGGATCTGCACAAACAAGATATTAGCTAGCAAGCTGAGATTCCACAGATTATAGGGGTATAAGTATCATCACTGAGCGATCAAAACCCGCGGCAGGGGAAGCAAACCCAGACATCACATGAGTCTTACCGTTGCTGTGTTTCTGAACAAAAGTTGTGTTCAATGGCATTAAAACGATAAAAACGCTGCTGAAGGTTTTTTTTTATATGATTTATTTTTGAGATTTTCAATACACAAAGACAGCAGCAATACATTACATTAACCCTGCGATTGCTAACAAAACAACCCCAAGAAACAATACATCAGTTACAATGAGACAATAATGTAATAATGAAATAAAAAAAAAAAAATAAAAAAAAATACAATATATATATATATATAAAATATATAAAAAACAACCTGCGAGACATTTTGTGAGCATTCCTGTGAGCTGTTGCGGTACAGGGGGCGACTCAGCCAATGGGGACAGACTCCAACTGGAGGGACCTAACATGTTCTAAGAAGGGTAGCCAAATGTTTGTGAACTTTAAGTCTGAGCCCCTAATACAGTGTTTAATTTTTTTCCAATTTCACAAAGTATAGGGCTTCCTTTATCCAATGTGTATGAGAGGGGGGACGAGGACACTTCCAATGCATCAAAAATAATGCGTCTAGCCAGCAATGTGAGAAAAGCTACAAGTTCAGCGAAATAGGATGGCAGTAAATGATCAACGGGCAAGACACCAAACAGGCCAATTAAGGGTGAGGGATGGATGGTAGCAGACGTGATAGCTGAGAGTGAGTCAAAGACAGACTTCCAAAACCGAGATGGGGTGGGGCAAGTCCAAAACATGTGGGCGAGATTAGCTGGTCCTAGGTGACGTTTATTACAGTTAGGATCAGAGGCGCGGGAAGGTATTTTGAGTGGGGGTGCTGAGGTGCTGGACTCCAGTGAACCCTCAGAGAGTCCTTTAGCTCACCTGAGTCTCTCAGTCTGAGAGGAGAGGACTCTCCTCCAGCTTGTTGTGGAACAAACAGCTCCTAATGTCCGTTAGCGCAGCTAGCTAACCAGATGCTAACAACACGGTCCTCTCTCTCTCTCTCTCTCAGAGCCGAGCTTGAATGACACAAGCACACGTTTATTACCATGCAACTCTCTGATTGGTCTGGTGTCATGCCTCTGTTGCATTCACTGAACACGGGAAATTACAGTCCTGCCGTCCTCTCTAGTGTCATGATGAGGTTCACGTAAAGCACGGTTAATGTATTATATTATTGAGGGCTACAGAAAAAACATTCGGGGCAGGCCAGGTGAGCACACACTACAAAGATGTAAAAGATGTAAAATATTATTTGACCAACAATGTGGAATTCATTGGCTACATATTACACAGATTATGCACAGCGGGAGCAGCAATAACCGTCAAATAATAATTCAAACAGGGGAGCTCCGCACCGCCTGCCTGCCGCTAGGGGGTGCTGCAGCGCCCTCAGCACCCCCCTTCCCGCGCCCCTGGTTAGGATCAGTGCCAGGATAGATGCGAGCTAGTTTACTTTTGGACCAGTGCACTCTGTGGACCACTTTACATTGTAAAACCCCGTGGCGTGCACAAATGGATGATGTGTGGACACGTTTCAAAATAAACTGCCAAACCTCAGTCCCTATCTCGCAATTGAGGTCCTCTGACCAATTAGTGCGGAAGTTATCAGAGGGCAGAGGGTGGCATGTGAAAAGAGTATTGCATAGCTTTGAAATGGTATCCTTGAGGTTAGGGTTAATACTTTAACCCAGGTAGAAGGAGGAATAGCAGGGAAACTTGGAAAACGATTACGAATAAAATCTCGGACTTGTAAATATCTGAAGAAGTGGGACTTAGGTAGATTGAATTTACGGGCCAGCTGATCAAAAGATGCAAATGTTCCATCAATGTAAAGTTGTTTTACAGACACAATCCCATTGATCTCCCATATTGAAAAGGCAGCATCAGTGATAGAGGGAGTGAACAGCGGATTGGAATGCACAGGGGACAGTAGAGGTATTCCCTGGAACCCAAAGTGCCGTTTAAGTTGAGTCCAGATCTTGAGACAGCTTTTAACTACAATATTTTTGGAGTATGTTGAGGATGGTAACGCCAGGGGGAGGCACAAGAGGGACAACAGAGAAGAAGAGCCACATGAGGCATCCTCAATCTGCAGCCACGGTGGAGGTTGTTTGTTAATACAACGCCAGGACGATAAAGTTTGAATTTTCGCGGCCCAATAGTAAAATAAAAAGTTAGGCAATGCTAAGCCACCCATTTCCTTGGTTTTTTGAAGAATGTTTTTTCGAATTCTGGGTGTTTTCTTGTTCCATATAAACTGAGAAATTGAGCGATCAAGTAAATGGAAGAAATGTCTCGGAATGAAAACTGGTATACACTGAAAAAGATATAGAAATTTGGGGAGCACATTCATTTTAATGCAATTTATTCTGCCAGCCAGAGATAGAGGTAGGAGAGACCAACGTTGGAGGTCTTGAGTCAGTCGAACCAACAGAGTGGAGAAATTGCACTTAAACAAATCTGAGAAGCTCTTGGTCACGCAAACGCCCAGATATTTAAAACTTGCCACAGATGTCTTACACGGTAACTTTGAAAGGGGGTAGGCTGTAGCTGCAGCGTTAATGGGAAGCAGTTCACTTTTGTTCAAAGGTAACTTATAACCGAAATCTGCCCAAACTCCCTCAGCACAGCCGATACTGGAGGAATAGATTTGTCTGGGTCCGAGATGAATAGCAGAAGGTCGTCAGCAGTGATGGGGTCGTTACTCAAAAAAAAGTAATATATTACATATTACTTTTAAAAAAAAGTGATATATTACTTGTTACTTTACTCGTTACTTTACTCGTTTCTTTACATTACTTTTGCGTTACTCAGCAACAGCCTATAGCCAAAACTTAGGCCTACATGTGCACACATATAACAATGACTATTGCAATAAGGAAGACATAACAAGTCTTTCTTTTTATGCTCTTTAATAAAATAGGCTACCACAAGCTAACAGTTGGTGAAAACCTAAAGAGCATTTCAAGATTTCACCATTGTGCAAATTGCAACATTTCCTCTACTATAAAGGATGCTACAAGCCTGTCCATCTCTGCTTTGGTTACCGGTCCAAATTCTAGTTGTTGCTGGTTCGGAGTCGGCACTCGGCACACACTCAACATCCTCACTCTGGGTTCGGGGGTCCTTAGCTATTAGCTTCACATTAGCATGTTGTCTTTGCAGGTGCTTGTTGAGGTTTGACGTTGTGTTTGCAGCAGTGGACAAAAGCTTCTGGCCTGGACACAGTTTGCACCTCACCGTCACATTCCTGTCCTTTCTTCGGACAAACTCAAAATAATGGGCTTACCTCCACCCCTCGAAAGTTATCGCTGACTCAGCCATGTTTATGCAGCACTGCAAGTCGCGCAAATGTTACGTCTCCCCGTTACCTGCAGAAGGAAGCCATGCACGCAGCGCAGCCCCGCTCTCTTTAACTCCAGGTGACTTTCTGCCGCTTTCCCGTGGTGCAGTGCTGATCGTTTCACCACAGAGGAAAGCACTTCACAAATTGCAGTACCCATAAGGAGCTTTACAAATGCGCAGTTTTTGCGTGGCTGTGTCTTTAGTTGAAAGCCCAGTGGTGATCTGCTCATCTCTCATTGAAATAATATGCTACAAAGGACTGGCCATCTGTGTGTTGAACTTTCCTGTCGGCTCCCAGACCGTAGTCGAGGAGGGCAGAAGCAACAAGCTTCAGGTTCAATAACCCACTTCAGCTGAAATGACTGGAGAGAGGCGAGCTCTTCTTGGAGGCGTTGCATTATTTAGCTGTTCTTCTGTTTCACAAAATACATCACAGACCTCTGTTTTTCTGCTGCCTCGTTTCACTTCCAGAAACATACACACGCTCGCTCACTCTCGCTCATCCACACACACATGCACACGCCACACCCCTCTCTCTCCTCTCAAAGGGACAGCGATCTCATCTCACTCTGCAGACCCTAATATCATAACACGTGTGTTCTGGAGAATCACAGAACGGACCATCATCCTTATTATTATGCCGTTTAAACCAATTATTTAAATGGGTTTGTTAAATTCGGCATCATGTAAGTTGCGCTGACAGGTCCACACACTGCTTCCCCGCAGCGAGGCTCCCCCGCCCTCCTGTTGATAGTCACAAGCGTCAAGCTCACCAGGCCCACCCGGGCCCACCCACAGCTACGCCACTGCTGTGTACATTATATATATAGAATAATTATGATGATGAATGCATTTTTTTACCACTAAAATACAGCAACACATCTTTGATTCATGTCGTTTATAACTGGAATATTACAGTTATTATTAACTTTGTCTACAAAGTAGCCTGTCCAAGAAATGCCCAAATCATTGAAACAGTTCATTAAACATGTTAGCAGTAGAGGGGTTAATTTATCAGCAACATTTTTTTTTTATTCAGCAGGGAAGCGATCAGGGCCCGGACACTTCCCACTCTGCATCGACATTAGAGCAGCTTTGATTTCATTAACTTTGAAGGGTTCATCTAACCCAGACGATATTTCAGGATCAATGGAGGGGATGTTTAGGGACCTAAAGAAGTTGTCATATTGTGTCTCATCAGGTGAGCCCTCAGAAGTATATAATGAACTATAAAAGTCCTTGAATTGGTCATTAATGGTTTGAGGATTAATAGATATTCCATCAACAGTATTCATTTGAGTGATGTGCTGAGAGGAAGAGGATTGTCGAATTTGGTGGGCGAGTATTTGGCTCAGTTTATCTCCGAATTCATAGTAATTATGGCGTGTTTTTAAAAGTGATCGTGTTGCCTCTTCTGTGGCCAAAATGTCAAATTCAGCCTTTTTTGTCAGTAATTCTTTGAGAAGATCTGCACTGGGGGAGTCTACACATCTTGTCTGCAGATCCGATAAAGCCCTGGAAAGGCAGATACTCTCCTCAGTATTGATCTTCCTTTGGTAAGCGCAATAGGATATTATTTCCCCTCGTAGATAGGCCTTGCACGCTTCCCAAACTGTTGCAGCAGATACAGCCGGGTTAACATTAGTGGAAATAAAAAGGTCAATGCGATTCCTAATAGTTTTGATAAAATCCGGGTCAGAAAGTAGTAGTGAATTGAAGCACCAGGGGAACGTGACAAGGACCTGCCGGGAAGAGAGATGTCAACAATGACAGTTGCGTGGTCCAATATAACTATAGGGCTGTATGAACACGAGTAACAGAGGGGAGCAATTTGTTATCAATAAGAAAGAAATCAATTCAGGAGAAAGTACCATGAACAGGAGAAAAGAAGGGGAACTGCTTGGCACTAGGATTCAAAAAGCGCCAAACATCTGAGACTGCGTATTGCTCCATGAACAGTTGAATAACTTTGGAAGATGGGGCAGAGGGCTTGTTAGATGAACGGTCAAGTGAAGGATCAATACAACAGTTCAAATCACCTCCCAGAATGAGCTGGCTGGAATTTATGTCAGGAATGGAGAAAAAGAAAATTTCTGAAAAAGTCCTCGTTGTCACAATTCGGGCCATACACGTTCGCCAACGTCAGATTGTTGCCACATATTTTTCCAGTTGCGATAATAAAACGGCCACTTGGGTCTGATATAACATTGGACACAGAGAATGGGACAGATTTATGAACAAGAATTGCAACGCCTCGGGCCTTGCTCGAAAAAGAAGAACGGTAAAGCTGTCCCGCCCACCCTCTGCAAAGTTTAAGATGGTCTGATGGTTGGAGGTGGGTTTCTTGCAAAAAGGCAATTTTAGCGTTTAAATGTTTTGAATGGTTAATCACATTGTTACGTTTCACAGAAGAATTCAGGCCCCTGACATTCCAACTAGTACATCTTAAAGCACCACTTGGTGCTGTTAAGGAGTTAGAGCTTAGCATAAAATGATACTGGGCAGGTGGTGTACCTGCATGTCTCTGTCCACATACCTGGCACCCCCCGCCTGCTGACAAGCAACAGGGAGAGAAAAGGTGTGGCGTGAGACCGAGTTTAGTATATTAAGTGTAGAAGCAGCCCACAGGCAAAGGATAAGAAAACATAAATTAAACAATATAATAAAAACCTAGCTGAAAAAACATTGGACAACTATTCAATGTTACCAGCAGAATATGACTGCATCAATGTACATCTGAATTGACAGTTAAAGTGCATCTAGAGCAATTATATAACACAGTGTAACTACATGACAGTTAGCTTGCTTACGGAGCTATGTTCAAGTCCTGGGAAGAGGAGAGCCGGCTTGTACCCGCGCTTGTACAGCTCAGCCATGGGGCTTCTGTACTCGGCGCGCTGCTTTAACAGGTCGGGGCTGTAGTCATCATACAAGCGGATCTTATGGCCTTTGTAGTTCAGCTCACCCTGCCTGCGGCCGCACGGATCACCAGGTCCTTAATTTGGAAGCGGTGGAAGCGCGGGATGACAGGTCTCGGTCTCTCTCCTGGGGCAGGCTTGGGCGCGAGGCTCCGGTGAGCTCGGTCAAGCTCGGGGGGCGAAGCAAGAATCTCCGTGCCGAGGGTATCAACGAGGAGTTGAGAGAAGAAGGCAGACGGGAGGGGACCTTCGATAGATTCAGGGAGGCCAATAATCCGAAAATGTTGGCGTCTGCTGCGTCCCTCCAAATCCGCTACCTTAGTTTTGAGTGTCTCGTTGTCCCCCTTCAGAGCGGAGCACGCGTCCTCAAGTTGCTGGAGACGTTGGTCGACTTCAGTAGCATTAGCTTCCAGAGAATGTATACGCTGCGGTCTGTGATAGTGGAGTGGATGCTGTCCAGGGTAGATGTCAGAGACTCGAATGAGGAGAGCTGCTCTATGTTCATCCAGTAGCAAGCTAATGTCAGCCAAGTTATGCTAGGAGTCGACGCTGACGGAGACCCTTTGCCCTTTTCAGCTTGTTTTCCCTTTGCTTTCGACATTGCCGGAGGTCTTTGCAGTTAGCACTGGCTTATAAAACTGTTGCAAACAAATTATGTTGAAAAAAGACGAGGTTTAAAAGGTAAATAAGAGTGGGAAAGTTAGAGCCAGCCGAGCACGCGTGTACTCAGCACACCTCATACCGGAAGTCTCCCAAAACGCTGCTGAAGGTTAATCCATAGGTTAATTCAATGTGTCTGTGTCACTTTGAATTGATTACTGATAATCCATCATTCCATGTTTGTCAAAAACTGAGATTTCATATTAGCTGCTATTAGAGCTACAACCCAGCTTCCGGTTTTGGGCATTCTGGCTACGCATCACTCATTCACCAATGGGTAATGTTTAGATGGATTTTAGGAACTTCCCTCTCGATTCTATTGGCTCTAACGGTGAAAAAGAGGTGTCAATCATCAAAATCGACCGAGGGGGGCCAGAGATATGGAAAATCCACCCAAATGACCCCAGAAATTGTTTGTTTTTTCTAAATCTCTCCAAAAAGGTAAAAGGTCGATTGTTTTGCATCAATCTTGATACAGGGTAATTATATGTTATAATATTCCTAAAGCTTTCCTAAAGCTTTTAGTCTACTATCCCATCATTCAAGGGTGGTTTTCACTATAAGTAATGTTTTTTTTTGGACGGACACTATAATTTACATTTTTTACTATGTTCTATGGTCAATCTGAATTTACTTTAAAATAAAATATTCTATCTGATTCTGACTTTTCTACATCCAACTCACAGGTTTATCATTACTTTGAGAAAAAAGATTATTAATTTAACCCCTTTAGAAGGGAAGATATGGTCATTTGTTCTGGGAATGTCATTTTCGAGCCTGAGACCTGAAAAACAGGCTCAGGGCTTAACAGGTTAAATATTAAAGCTATTTTAAACCTGCTCATCCTGCTTCAGGTTCATGTTAATAAAGTTGGTCAACATCTGTATCTTCATGCTGACATAATTAAAACACTGAGTTTACTGTATTACCTGGTTCCAGTCTCTCAGGCTGTATGGTCACAGAGGAAGGCTGTGTTTCTCTGGCTTCAGCTCTTAGCTCCAACCCCTCCCATCTGAGAGAGCTGGACCTGAGCTACAATCATCCAGGAGACTCAGGAGAGAAGCTGCTGTCTGCTGGATGTGAGGATCCACTCTGGAGACTGGAGACACTCAGGTATGGACAGACAGACTGAAGGTGTCTCTAATATCTCAAATGTCCTTTCTTCCTCTCATTTATGACACAGTTTTTAAATTATATTCATTGAGTTTTTACACCCTCATTGACGCTGAGTCCACTCTACTCTATAAGAGACGCAAGTGATCACCAGCGGTTCAGTTCAGTTGGCCGATGATCAGCATATTACCTAATCCAGGGGTCGGCAACCCGCGGCTCTCGAGCCGCATGCAGCTCTTTCAGCCCTCTGCTCTGGCTCCCTTGAGCTTAGACAAAAATAAGAAGGAAATCAAATAAAAGTATTTGTAGGACTAATTAAATGTTGTTGTGCGGTTGAAAATGTTTCGTATTGTAGTGATCACTGATTGACATAATTCACGCATGGAACTACAGGTTGGGGGTATTGTTTCCGCACGGACATATGTGTTGCTGACAGTATTTATTGTGTGCCCTCCTGGCTTCTTTCTCTTCTTTCCGGGCTGCGACCCGACAACATGTCCGTTTCTGCTGCTCATTAAAGCACCACTTTGTACCTTCAATGCACCGCTTCCGACTCCCATCTCTCGGCACTACAGTATCTTGTATTTTGAGGTGATACTGTGACACATAAAAAAAACAAAACGGTTTTAATTAGGTCAACTTAAATATGCATCACATCCTGCTACGGTCCCGCGCCAGCGCCTTTTCTTGAGGCGAATAACCTGACCCCCGGCTCGATGAGCGAACTGTGGATACATCAAAGAAAAAGAAAAGTATGGGAGGAACACAGAGGGTTTGATTCTGCGTGGAGAGAGTTATCTGCTTTCACAGCAAACGATGCTGGCTTACCGGGATGTTTGATATGTGGAGAGAAGTTGTCAAAGGTGCTGCAGCCTTTACGTATTGCAGGAAAAACACGGAAGAGGAAGACAGCTGACGATCTTCATTATAATTCAATCAGTAAACTCTTTAGGGTGCAGCTATAGGTTTTATTTATTTCAAAGTGGGTACATTTTTATTGTATTTTTTTACTTCAAATTTGCAGAGGACTCCCAAGTGCTGTGTTTAATTTATTTTAAAGTAGGCCTGTGTATTTTAATTCTCCTTATAAGAGTCATTTGTTTCTTATTAGAGGTTAACAGTTTTATATGTAATAAATAATAAATGTTTTTGTCTATGATGTAAAAAGGGGGCAAAATGGCTCTTTTGTTCAAAAAGGTTGCAGACCCCTGACCTCGTCGCTGATTGGAAACAAAAATGTACTTTTTGTGATTCTTTATTACGTAAACTGATGATCGACACGTCCAGGTACGCATCCTTTTTTCTCCTCCTAATGCCATCATGAACATCACATTCATGTGGATATCAGCAGGAGGAGAGCTGGTAACTAAGCCGTTAGCTGTTAGCCGTTAGCCGTTGACTGTAAGCAGGTAGCTGTTAGCAGTTGGCTGTTAGCAGTTAGCTGTTAGCCGTTAGCCGTTAGCAGTTAGCCGTTGACTGTAAGCAGGTAGCTGTTAGCAGTTGGCTGTTAGCAGTTAGCTGTTAGCCGTTAGCCGTTGACTGTAAGCAGGTAGCTGTTAGCAGTTGGCTGTTAGCCGTTAGCTGTTAGCGCTGACTGTAAGCAGGTAGCTGTTAGCAGTTGGCTGTTAGCCGTTAGACGTTAGCTATAAACTGTAAGCAGTTGAATGTGTAAGGGATGCCTCACTGCACATTAATCCCGCTTATTACACGGCTACATGATAAACAAACTAACTACTGATATGAATTCAGATGATTTTTATTGACTTGAAAATGATGGTCATGGTTCCGGTGACGTCACCATACCGAATGGCAGCCTAGTCTAGCTTCTCCCCCGGTAAGAGATTCATTTCGCCTCGTTTGATTGCCAAAAGAAATGTCTCTGTAAATTAGAAATAGTTAACGGGGTGAAGATGGGAGGAAAGGATGGACAAAAGAAAAACATTGGCTCAGAGTCTACCAACGAAGAAAATACAACGAACAACTCGCCTGCACAGGTTGATGATGAGGAAGCTAGCGCAGAGCCGCACGTGGCTAGCTTAGCTAAAGTTCTGGAGGAGATACGGGACTTTCGCAAAGACACAAAACAACAATTAAACTAAATTAAATCCGAGCTTACCAACGGCAACGTTAAAATAGAGGAGGCAGAAATGAGAATTGAAAACGTGGAAGCTGCTGAGCAAGATGATAAAGGTAATGAATCAGCAAGAAAATAACTGACTGACCAAGAAGGAAGATCCCGACGGGAGAATATAAGGATTTATAAAGTCCCAGAGGGAGCGGAGGGATCATCTATGGTTGACTTGGTGAAGAGTTTACTACAAGAGGCACTTGAGATCCCCCCCCCACGGAGCTCGGCTTGAAAGAGATATTATACGCAAGCCATGGGAAAAGGTGTTTTTGAACGGGAGACAGATATATTTCTCCCAAGATTACCCACCAGCTATTTTGCAAAAACGTAAAGACTACTCCGAGGCAAAGCGAGTGCTAAGGCAGAGGAATATTCTCCTCCAGACCCCGTTCCCTGCTAAACTACGAGTATTTTAGGAGGACGGGACGA
>JAAOOA010001741.1:95000-98993 GCA_012861695.1 Trematomus loennbergii | reverse complement strand
TGTGTGTGTGTGTGTGTGTGTGTGTGTGTGTGTGTGTGTGTTGTGTGTGTGTGTGTGTGTGTGTGTGTGTGTGTACCTTTTAGCAGTCATCTTGATTACAGTGAACCACCTTAGCCAGTACGATCTGCAGCTTCTAACAAGCAGCTCTGTCTCTATACACATCCATGGATTCTTCTTGCAAGACTCGCACACAAACAAGCATTAAATTATCTTAACAGTGGTGGGAAAATAACCAAGTACATTTACTCATTACTGTACTTACTGTATGTACAACCCTTTGAGGTACTTGTTGTAAGTGCTTTCTGTGCCACTTTTTTCTACAATTTGAAGATAGAAACTGTTCTTTTTACAGTGTAGTATTGTTAGTACTTTGACTGAATTAAACAAACTTTCTCCACCACTGCTTGAACTATCCGCAGCTTCTCTATCTATGGCTTCTAAATACCATCATTTAGTGAATGGAGTTTCACACGTACACTCACATATATGTATATGACTTTAATCATCAAAAATACTTTTCTTCCGGACTTATTCAGATCTTATTGATAGAAAAAAATACTATTATTATCATCAATGGCACATGGTAATCTGCTCATATATGATTCTGCAATATACAGTATACAGGAAATATAACTGATTCATAACAGATTTTCACCCCATAATTATGGTGGCCAAAAGAAGGCACATAACCGTTTTATTGTAATATCTTTAGAAAATATTAATAATCACATTGCTTTTATGTGTCTTCTCCCCCTTTTCTTGTGGAGTACATTAATGTGTATCTGTGTTGTTGAAGGAGCCATCTTGTGTTGCTCACAGTGTGTGTGTTTCCTCTAGACCTGTCCTCGTATCCTCCCTACCTGAAGGACCTGATCCACAGCCAGCTTTGCCAACACCTGAGTCTGAGAGGAGGTGGAGGTGGAGGAAGTGGAGGTGAGGAGGAGGTGGAGGAGGAGGTAGTGGAGGAGGAGGAGGAGGAGAAGGAGGAAGTGGCGGAGGAGGAGAAGAAGTGGAGACCCCTCCCCCACCGCTGGCTCCCGGACACCCTGTGCTCCAGCCTCTGCAGTCTGGACGACCATCTTCCTCTTCTGAGAGATCTGAATGGCGGCCATCGAGGAAACTACAGCAGCGCCGCCGAGCTCGCCGCCAAAATCCTGTCCGCGCTGCAGGGGGGGGAGGAGCTTCTGCTGGCTCGCCTCCAGAGAGCAGGAAGTGGAGGAAGTGGAGGAGGAAATGGAGGAGGACGAGGAGGAGGAATAAGGCCATGTGGAGGCCAGGATTCTCCGTGTTACTCCATGTCTTACTCCGAGACGTACCTCTCCCCCGGGGAGGAGGAGGACGACGACACCCCCTGCAAGGACTATGAAAACACCGGGTGCCAGGTGGAGGGGAGGGAAATGGAGGAGAGGAAGAGAGGTATTCCCCCAAGAATATGTGCCGCGCAGGAGGGTCTCTGACGTGGCGTCCTCCGGGGTGGTGTCTCTGGACGAGGAGGAGGAGTTGGAGGAGGAAGAGGAGAGAGCAGGAGACGAGCAGTGACTCCTCTCCTCCCCCTCAGAGTTGAACCCCCTCTTCAGAAGACTGTGTTGTTTTGTTGCCCCCCCCCCCCCTTCTCCATCACAGTCTAGTTGCCAGCAGTGTGGACCCATGACATGTTGATCACCCCAAAGGGTTACGATGGAAATGTATAGTGAGGGTCCCGAGCACGTAGAACCTGCCGGATGTTAACTTGCATATGTTGGCGATTTGCACAATTAGCATAGTTGCAAGTTGCAATAATAAGCGTTTGCAGACATTAGTTTCAAATCGTTTTTTTTTGACAATTTGGACAATTTCGTTGTGGTTTTGGGTGTTTTTGAGGATGTTGAATCCATTTCTGGCATTTTCAGGATAACAATGTCAGTCTGAACCAGAAAGAAGCCTTATCTGTTCTCCAGATGGCTAGATTTTGTAGAATTTTGGGTCGATTTTTAAAGCTTCAGGGCACAAATAGATGTGTAGCTATTTTCTGCATATGCTAATTAATGCTAGTTAACGCAACTTATGATAATTGTGAAAATGTCCAACATATCGGCACGTTCTCTGTGCTTCAGACCCGTACTAAACATTTCTAACCCAACACTTGGGGTACTCAGCATTTCCAGGATCACAAAAGGACCCTATGAACTGGCAACTAGACTATTCCGGCATCTGAACGTTTTATCGCCTCGCATGCTGTCCCCCCTTCTCCTCTGACTGAAGCATCCGTCTTTGCCTTACTTGCAGCATTTCAACTCCTCCCCGCCTCGCTTCGTCCCCATTCGATGTACCGACTCTATTTTCTTTAAAGGCGTCCAAACAATCTTTTTTATCAGTGTGAGAACAGGAGAGCTGGACTTCAGAAAGACTCCGTCCCTTCCCGTGAAGCGACTCTTTAAAAAAAAACGGACGCCGCCAACAGGCCGACAGAACGACGAGTCCCAAAACTCTGACTTATATTTGCATGTGTTTTGCAAGTGCTAAAACCGATGGGCTGACCTGGTCTTGAGCCCGGTTTGCAGTCTCAGCTGTTCTGTACCCCCCCCCCCCCTCCCTCCCCCTTTCTCCCCAGCGTATCCCTCTGGAGGGGAGCGTTGAACCTGCATCCCGGGATTTCCTCCCTCTCCTCCCCCCCCCCCCTTTTCTCCTTTGCAAGAGACAAAATAGCATCCTTTCGGGCATGGCTTGCTAAGTATGCCAAACTATTTAACCCTGTCACTACCAATTATGAGCAAATGCTGGAATGTCTACAAAGTGACAGGGCATAGTATGTATTTTAAAATAACAAAAGTTTAAAAAAGAAAAAGATGATAACAGAAATGATATGCTTTTATTGTACTAGTTTTCTATCACTCAGACATGTTGTTGTTCACGTTATTCCAGACATCATTACGATGGACTTCTGCCGACTATAGCTTCTGGATATCTTTGGGGTTTTCATGTGGATTCCTTAAATGGGAGAAGTTTGGTTGTCTTAAAAAAATACAACATACCCTGACAGATTGATCCTGAAGTGTAAGCGATGTTTGGCAGGAAGTGGCGCAGTGGAAGAGACAGGAAGTCGTCTCTCTGCAGAGATGCATCGGAGAATTTTCTATATTTTTGTATGCGTTGTCTTGCTTTGATCTCTTTGCCTACGCGGCGTGCCAGTGTATGTGGTTTTTGCACGAAGCTAATGTGGCCGTAGATTTCTCCTTTTCTTCGTTATCACTGTGGATATAGTTTACTGGGAAAAAAAATAACAAATGTGAATTTTATTTTTGATTTCAAAAGAGGATACTGTGATACGTTTTGTTATTGCATTCTGTCATGATCCTCCTGACGAGCTTTCTGTTTCCTTTCCTCTCATACCCTTGGAAGCTTTGCCTTTGATTCTATACTTTCCAAAATGGCATGACATGATTTTTGACATATTCATCTTCTCCGGAGATATGAGGAGCGACGTCGAGGGAAATGTCATTCATACAACTCAGGAAATCCCATTTGGACCAGAGCATCGATGCACCCCCCCCCCCCCCCCCGCACATATAACACCAATCATCTGTCATTCTGTGTGTGTGTGTGTGTGTGTGTGTGTGTGGTTGTGTGTGTGTGGTGTGTGGTGTGTGTTTTTTGTAGAAATAGCATGGTATTTTCTACAAATAATTAAAGCACAGATTCATTCCCCGAATCCTTCTTTCTTGTTGATCGACCGTTTAAAAAAAAAAAAGCCTCGACATGCGACAAACATGTTTGACGTTTTGTTCAAATGTGTGTGTGTGTGTGTGTGTGTGTGTGTGTGTGTGTGTGTGTGTGTGTATTGTAAGATGTCAGCGAGCTACTTAAGCTTGCATATCAATTCATAAACCCCTCCAATGCAGCGATTCCCTTTAAAACGTGAGCTCTCGTTGGAAGGATTTAACATGTTGGCGGCTTTAAAAAGCAGTGTACGCAAAGCTGGGTGACATTGAGGAGGTTCTGGAAAAAGACAGCGAC
>JAAOOA010001741.1:65000-90000 GCA_012861695.1 Trematomus loennbergii | reverse complement strand
GCTAGCTATTTTATCCAGTCTTTTAGAAATGATTTGGTTGATGCATAGGCTATAGCTCGCCTTTCCAAATGACTTTATCAGCTAATGCTATGAAGCAATTCGATCAAAGGACTATAGCTAAGTTACAGCTAGCTGGCTAACTTTAGCTTGCTTGCTAGCTAATGTTGTATTCGTTATTCTCTAGTTGGTCAAATTAGGATTGTTATAAAAATATTAAATAAAATTGTACAACTTTTTGTACAATAAAATGTGAATAACATACAATACAACATAGAAAAACAATGACATCAAATCCCTATCACTGAATCATTCTTAATTAAAGTTCTAGCTAACAAGGTAGGTTTAAAATGAATGTTTCCATCCATTACATCATGGCTGTGACTAGATCATTAAAATTTGTTTATTAGGATCGAGTCTGAGTCGCTGCCACAGGAGATGTGAACTCAATATAACCAGCAGTATCTGGGTCAGACTTCAGTAAATCCCAATATCTGAAATATCTCAAGACGAAACCGTTACTGTTTGATTTCCAATATATCAATAAACTGAAGGATCGATTGATGGTTCTTTACAGGCTCTATGCACTTTCATATCAATACATTATTCATGCATTACTTTTGAGACATTAGTGTAAATATAGCATGCTAAAATGTGAATGAATGCTTGCAGTTTGATGAGGCTATACTTTAAACTAAATGCTGACATGCTCCAGTTGAAGACAATGCTAATGTTTAATGGTTGGCTATAATACTGGGACATTGCACCCTAATTACAAGCAGCAAACTCACAAGATTCACGTCTTTAAGTTGTATACTACATTGGAGATATGAGGAACTTGACACCTACAATATCTTTCGGAAATCTAAACAAATGATAATGTTAACACCAATTTAGAAGGAATTAAATGCACTTTTTAAAGACCTGTGTCTCTAATTTGAGCTATTGTAAATTATATCAAAGCTAGCAGTAGGAATTATAATCCTGAAAGTAACAGGAGGATGTCCAGGACTTTGTTCATCATGATCACCTTCTTAGCTTGTCAGCGTGCTAACATACACTATAATACCGAACTCAAGGCTTAAGTTGGTGCGAGGGTCACTAGTTTGCAGCTATTGGTTTATGTTTATTAAGGATCCCCATTAGCTTTTGCTCTTGACAAAAGCTACTCTTCCTGGGGTCCGACACTTAAAACAATACAACAATAATACAACAATAATACAAAAACATTCAAGACATAACTCCTGACATCATTAACAATATTAACAACATCACCAATATCATCACAATTTCCAACATAATTTCAACAGATTAAAAAAACAACAATCTCATCCACTTACAACATCAATCTCAGCCAAGGATGAGTGCACAAGACACCCACAAGTACAAAGCATGAGATCAAACTTAAAGGTAGGGTAGGTAATTTTGGAGAAACCAGCTCGAGTGCGCTAGAATTTGAAAATACACAGCCGGAGAAAATCTGCCACTTCCTTACAGAGCCCCTCCTCCAACACACACGAACGCGCACATGACCAATGAGGGCACGAGATAAGTTTGTGCACAGATGGAAGGCTGACAGGCAGGTAGGCCATCCAGTTATTTTAGCCGGGCCGGCTCAGATGATTGGTCGTGCTTTTTACAGTACTACGGCTTCCACAGTGATACGTTTTTTTATGGACTTCAGATATTCATTGCTATCGGGATGTTAAGAGCATTCCATGGAATATAACAAAAAGTGTATCTCGAGCCGGTTTCTCAAACTTACCTACCCCACCTTAAAACCAAAGTATTGAAATGTAAACATTGAATGGAAATCCAGACAGAAGAGGAGATATTTAAGTCTTGACCAAAGTGGTAGACTTGACCAACTCTCCTGGATTTGACATTATCTCAAAGACTACATTTAAGAAGATGTTTGCAGTTTTCTGCCTGTTGCAACATCCCTGACATGGCATTAAAAAAACAAAAATACAACTTGTCCTAACCCTGGAGTTCACGGAGGATTTCTGAGAATTGCAGATACTTGACAATAATTAATTCGTGCCCAAAATGCTTAACGGAGCCTCTTTGATGTTATTTTTTCTCTCTTAGCTGCAGTACTTGTGTGCCTCGTTAGCACCATCTCATCTTTAAGTGCTGCCGGGATGACGTGTTTTTGTAGGCCGACCCTGAAGTTAGCATCCCTCTGGTTTCCTTTACAAAAAGCCAGTAGGATCTTTCAATGTTTTTTCTATAAGAGCATGGTCAGCAGGATAATCTCCACATAGTTATACTACTTTTATAATAGTTGAAGTGTAAGCATTTGCCAGAAGTAAATGGCTAACATAATGGTTAGCTAATCACAACCAATGAAGTTAGAGGCTTTGGGCTAAATATTTAAACCACGGTATAGAAGCGTATGTTAGTCAATTTGGATAAGAGTGTCAGCTAAATACCATGTTATGTAATGTAAGAATCTCCACATATTGATACCAATTGTATGATTTTTAAGCGTAAATACAATCTCTAATGGAGGAAGCTAACACCACCGCTAGGCTAAAGGTGGCTAATGTTCGGTTAAGTAGTCTCATTAGCCACTTGTTAGCAACAACTGTCTTTGGACACATATCAATTGTAGAAAAAACTTAAACTAAATAACATGTTATGTAATGTAAGTATCTCCACATATTGATACCAATTGTATGATTTTTAAGCGTAAATACAATCTCTAAAGCAAGAAGCTAACACCACCGCTAAGCTAAAGGTGGCTAATGTTTAGTTAAGCAGTCTCATTAGCCACTTGTTAGCAACAACTGTCTTTTGGACACATATCAATTGTAGAAAAACTTAAACTAAATAACATGTTATGTAATGTAAGTATCTCCACATATTGATACCAATTGTATGATTTTTAAGCACAAATACAATCACTAAAGGGCGAAGCTAACACCACGCTAAGCTAAAGGTGGCTAATGTTTGGTTAAGTAGGCTCACTGAGGCTGGAAAAAGGAGTCTTTTTTATTATGGTCCTTGGTCTTGGAATGACCTTCAATCAAGCCTCAAACTGGGGCACTTGTCTCAATAGCATGTTTTAAATTGAATTGTCTGAAGTCCTCACCACCGTCTGCTCTTGCAGTAATAAGTATGCACCTTTCTTACTGTCCCTAATGTGCACAATGTAGTGACTGCTTTTTCGTCTTTGGTTTTCTTAGTTATGTTCTCTATTTTTATGTTTGTGTTATGTGTAACGTTGCTGCCTTCTTGGCCAGGTCAGCATTGAAAACGAGATTTTATCTCAATGCTTTTATCTGGTTAAATAAAGGTTAAATAAAAAAATAAAAATCATTAGACACTTGTTAGCAACCAACGTTTTTAAGACACATTAATTGTAGAGAATCTCAAGCGTAAGCTAAATAGGAGGTCATGTAATGTAAGAATTTCAACATATGAACACCAATTGCATGATTTTTAAGCGTAAATACAATCTCAAAAGGAGAAGCTAACACCACTGCTAAGCTAAAGGTGGCTAATGTTCAGTTGTTAGCAACCGCCGTTTTTAAAACACATATAGGCCTAAATTGTAGAAAATCTCAAGCGTAAGTGAAATACCAGTTAATGTAATGTAAGAATCTCCACATATGAACACCAATTGAATGATTTTTAAGCGTAAATACAACCTCCAAAGGAAGAAGCTAAAATAACGTGGCTAATTTTTCTCTAATTTGTCTCATAGCCACTTGTTAGCAACCGCTGTTTTTAAGACACATAAACTCTAGAAATCTCATAGAAATCTCTTCAGCATTAACCATATTATATTACTATTTTAAGCATCTAACCAACATTGCTCCCGTATTAAAGTGTATGTAATTCAAATTGAAAAGAGCTTATGTGTCTTAAAAACAGCGATTGCTAACAAGTGGCTAATGAGACTACTTAATCAAACATTAGCCACCTTTAGCTTAGCGATTGTGATGATTGTATTTACGCTTACAATCATACAATTGGTGTTAACATGTGGAGATTCTTACCATCTAACAAATCACATTTGAAAAAACCTACTTTGAGACCAGCGAAGTGCTAAAAATAATGTTCTGGTTTAACAAATTATTCCTGCATCTTTTTATTCCCTCTCTTCTGAGTTTAGCCAGAGTGCACCTCATGATTCACCATCTGTTAGAGGTCAGTGATGTGCTCACTGGGCTCCTGAGACCCCAGTCTGCCACCTGGAGATTACAAATATTCCCAGTGGAGACGTTGGACCTCGGAACGAACTCTTCTACTGCTGACTGTGAGGAGCTGAGTCTCCATTATCCTGCATATTTTCAGGTCACACAGAATTATGGAAATTGTTTTAAAAAGCTGTTTTTTAAATATGCTGTAGAGGGGTTGATTAATGCATAATGTTTTACACAAGGACAGATACACGTGTTGCACCTGAGAGCACAAATTGGGACTGTCATGTTGATGTATGCTGCTGTTAATAACTGGATTGTTTCAGCTTTATAGCTCAGATACAGGAAATGTTCTGCTCCGATTGCATTATCCTGAAGGGCAAAACGTCCAGGCTGCTGAATGTCATTTCAGCCCTCCTCCAATAAAAAGAAACACACACATATATATATATATAAAAGTATTATTTATGACTGTGTTGAATGTCATTGTTTGCATGTGGCGCTGCTCGGAGGACTGTGTTGTCAATAAGAAAATGTCACTTCAATTAAAGCTTTTAAAAAAGGGAATGTTAAGGTCAACAGGGCTGTATTTACTATGGCTTTTGTCGTGGAAAAAAAGCAAATTTTGTGATTTAAACCTTGAATTTGTTCTCTGTCCATTTCACATTTGGACTTTACAGTGTATCTGTTGTTCCATTAGCAGATAAAGAGCCCAGTTTTCTCTTGCATTATTGATAAAGTGTTCATATTGTGTTGGTCTAACGGACGACCTGCTATTTCTGACCACTCTTCATCCTTATCTCCACTGTGTGTCTGTAAAAGAAGGGGGTCTCCACATCTTATCTTATTATTATTTGACCGTTACATTCCTGGCACCAGTGGTCGGGCATACTGCCATTTAAGGCTAAAGAAGGACCGCAACTAACCCACAATGCACCTGGGCTTTATAAAAAACCCTCAAACAAAAGAAGCCTGGACATCTAGTGAGAGGTCAGTAGCTGTTGGTAAAACACTTTTTTGATTTGTCCGTGTTTATTCTGATTAGCCAACAGTTTTTTGAGTTTCTTCCCCCCCCCGTGTGTGCATTATCCTCTGCTATGGCCTCGGTGTCCTCGTCCAGCCGCAGATCTTCTTCGTCGTACCGCTCGTCTTCTCGTTACAGCACCTCCAGCTCCTTCCGGTCTGAGGGATCTTTGGGAGGATTGTCCGACTCTTTGGATCCGATCTACGAGCCGTTTCTCGACTCTGCTGATGGCTCCAGTCTGTTTGGAGAGGAGAGCAGCGGGGGTCCCGTCTGTTCGACCCCCTTTGGAAGCAGACTCAGCAGCAGATCCTCTTATGGACACACTGGTGAGCAGACATGGCAAAAGTACACACATCCTTTACTCAAGTAGAAGTACAGATACTCTGGTAAAAGTAGAAGTACTGACTAAACTTCTTTACTCAAGTAAAAGTAAAGAGGGCTTTGAATGTACTTCAGTAAAAAGTACCCATAACTAGCAGCTGTTTTAAAGAGTACCTGACCTCCCTTTATATTAATAGAACAATAATGTCATTGTTAGCTAATGAATGTTTCCATGCTGAACAACGGCAACATGACAACGTTTTCATTGGTCCCTCTTCTTTAGAGAAGACCAGGAAATGATGGATACACGGATCGTGTTCAAATCAATAGGCACGCAATGACTCTAAATAATAATGATCACGCCACCAAACACACATTCAAACTAAAGGAACCAGCCTGTTTGGGAAATGTGAGAAGTAGAAAGTACAGGTATTTGTGTTCAACATGTAAGAAGTAGAAAGTACAGGTATTTGGTTCAACATGTAAGAAGTAGAAAGTACAGGTATTTGTGTTCAACATGTAAGAAGTAGAAAGTACAGGTATTTGTGTTCAACATGTAAGAAGTAGAAAGTACAGGTATTTGTGTTCAACATGTAAGAAGTAGAAAGTACAGGTATTTGGTTCAACATGTAAGAAGTAGAAAGTACAGGTATTTGTGTTCAACATGTAAGAAGTAGAAAGTACAGGTATTTGTGTTCAACATGTAAGAAGTAGAAAGTACAGGTATTTGGTTCAACATGTAAGAAGTAGAAAGTACAGGTATTTGTGTTCAACATGTAAGAAGTAGAAAGTACAGGTATTTGTGTTCAACATGTAAGAAGTAGAAAGTACAGGTATTTGTGTTCAACATGTAAGAAGTAGAAAGTACAGGTATTTGTGTTCAACATGTAAGAAGTAGAAAGTACAGGTATTTGTGTTCAACATGTAAGAAGTAGAAAGTACAGGTATTTGGTTCAACATGTAAGAAGTAGAAAGTACAGGTATTTGTGTTCAACATGTAAGAAGTAGAAAGTACAGGTATTTGTGTTCAACATGTAAGAAGTAGAAAGTACAGGTATTTGTGTTCAACATGTAAGAAGTAGAAAGTACAGGTATTTGTGTTCAACATGTAAGAAGTAGAAAGTACAGGTATTTGTGTTCAACATGTAAGAAGTAGAAAGTACAGGTATTTGTGTTCAACATGTAAGAAGTAGAAAGTACAGGTATTTGTGTTCAACATGTAAGAAGTAGAAAGTACAGGTATTTGTGTTCAACATGTAAGAAGTAGAAAGTACAGGTATTTGTGTTCAACATGTAAGAAGTAGAAAGTACAGGTATTTGTGTTCAACATGTAAGAAGTAGAAAGTACAGGTATTTGTGTTCAACATGTAAGAAGTAGAAAGTACAGGTATTTGTGTTCAACATGTAAGAAGTAGAAAGTACAGGTATTTGTGTTCAACATGTAAGAAGTAGAAAGTACAGGTATTTGTGTTCAAATGTAAGAAGTAGAAAGTACAGGTATTTGTGTTCAAATGTAAGAAGTAGAAAGTACAGGTATTGTGTTCAAAATGTAAGAAGTAGAAAGTACAGGTAGTTGTGTTCAACATTGTAGGGGAAACTTCTGTGTAGCAATGCAGTGGGAGTCACCGACTCAGGAAGGAGACACGGTGAGAGTTGGAGCTTTTGATGTCAAACACTGATGGGTTTATTCAGAGTATCGGCCGGAGGATTCACATCACAAATCAAAGAGGTTCTGACTTCACAGTAGAGTTGCCACGTCAATTCTGAAGAGCCTCTCTCTATGCTAGACCTTTAACTGGTTCACAGAGAAAATCAACATCTCTGAAGGAGTAGACTAAACAGCTGGGAACACTGAGCCACCTGCGTCCGACACTCATGGCCTCAAAGATTTCACATCTTAGAGTCCACAAACACCGATAAAGAAGTGCCTCAGCGTTCTCACAACAAGTACCCTTCGTGCCAGACAAGTTGACCGGTCACAAACTGGTGACACCAACACATATGGCACCAATGCCTTTCCTTAAAGGAGATAACAGACGTCAGAGTAGATCATAAAACGTCACAGAGCAAAAGGTTAGATATCTAGAAGAATTATTCCTTAACAAACATGTAAGAAGTAGAAAGTACAGGTATTTATGTTCAAAATGTAAGAAGTAGAAAGTACAGGTATTTGTGTTCAAAATGTAAGAAGTAGAAAGTACAGGTATTTGAGTTCAACATGTAAGAAGTAGAAAGTACTGGTATTTGTGTTCAACATGTAAGAAGTAGAAAGTACAGGTATTTATGTTCAAAATGTAAGAAGTAGAAAGTACAGGTATTTGTGTTCAACATGTAAGAAGTAGAAAGTACTGGTATTTGGGTTCAACATGTAAGAAGTAGAAAGTACAGGTATTTATGTTCAAAATGTAAGAAGTAGAAAGTAAAAAGTAGACACAAAATATACAGTAGACCGTGAAGATAACAAATCTATAAACTCTGACAATAAAACACTATTGAAGACAAGCAGATTTAATCAACTGCAGCTATAAAATACTAACGAAAGTTACTTTAAAAGGGTCTTAAATATGCTCTTAATGGTGACATGCATGATGTTGTCCTGAAGCTACATGAAAATAATGAAACAAAATGTTCTCGTTATGCAAGGGGAAGGTAGTTATGAAGTAAAAATGAATGGAAAAGATCAGATGGTTTGTTGTTCTAACATAACCTGTTTTGTACCGATTGCTAATATTTAAAAACCTTATTTTATTTTTAAAAAAAAGTTACATTAAAGTAGTTTAAATTAGCCTTTCTCGCATCATCCTGCTTTTCAGATGTGCTGGAGCAGGAAACAGTTCAGTGCCTTGCTCATTTCAGCATGTTTTTAAGGCACAGGGTAGAGAGGCTTTCACTTGATCAGGAAGGAGGCAGGTGTATTTGAAGGTGTGGGTTGAATAGTAATGCCACAGAGAGGAAGAAGCTGCGTTTCAGAGAGTCTGCTTGGCTCCGTCTACTCTGTGAATAGAGACATCATATCAAGGTGTGAGAGGGGGGGGTGTTAGGCTGTAAAACACAGGAAGAATAAAACAGTTCTGGCGTAACAACCGCAATAAAATAAGCTTTATTACTGGTGTGACTAAATCATGGCATAATCTATAATCAGGTTATACATTTGATTTCATTTACCCATTTGGTAGTTATTAGTACTTTAATATCAAAGGCTCACACGTGTTTATGCTCCCGCTGAGTCTGTTGTTTAATGAGAGACAGTCTCTGGTACTAAAACACATTTACAGCCAAACATAGGAGCTTCAGTCTCTCCTGGTGTTTAATGATCTGTGTGTTCTCATCAACAACTGAGACAATAACGTCTGCTCCAACATAAGGACCTGAAGTGTCATATATTAAATACAAAAGACATTGTAAAAGACATAATGCATGAATAAATAGTGTAAAATGTACAACTGAGTTGTGAAATGGTTAGTTAACTTTATTTCAATAACATTTGTAACTTTCCCATATCTGCATTTCCTCCATTTGACCCACATCTTTTATGTTATTTTTAATTCACATGTTTTTATTTGTGTCCCCTTATCATGGCAGGGGTTGGCAACACTTCCTTATCTTTTTGAAACTGGTCCAGATACCAAAGTTAGCTATTTTTAGTTCAATGTTAAAGGTCACCTATCATGCTATTTTTAGCAATAGCATAGGTCTCAGATATATACAAATATATAAAAAACATGTCTATGAAGTGTTTTGCTCAAAATACCAAACAGATCACCCATTCTAGCCATGCCTCATATCCCTCTGTTTCACTTCCTGTTTCAAAAGGGCTGATTTTGGGTATAAAGCTTTAAAAAAAAAGTTTTGATAACAAATAAAAAAGGAGGGGTATAGTAGATAGTGACATGTAATGTAATGTAATGTACATCATAAACATTTATTTGGAAGTCTATAGTATAGTGTAAAAAAGTAACGTATGTCATAAAAAGTCATACAAATTCATAGTATAATATTTCATGAAAATTCAAGAGTAGTCATAGGTCTTAAAAAGTCTAAAAAGTCATAGTAGAGTTTGTCGTTAAAAGTCATTGTCTAGTACAGCGGTTCCCAACCTGTGGGTCCGCGGAGGCTTTGCAAGTGGGCCGCCAAATCATTTTTTGTATTTATTTGTATTTTTTTTGAACAGGCTAAAGACACAAACCTGGACATTATAACATATAGGATATGACATTCCCATCTCAGACAAAAATTAAACAAAAGAAATAAAGATACAGTCAGTAGGATCACTTCAACATTTCACAAACAAAAATAGGTTGACAACCAAAAACCACCAAAAACACAACATGGCAAGCATATTGATTTATCGTTCGTTTAATCCCACTCTTGATAGAGCTAATTGTTTCCCATGTCATGGTGTTGAGCCTTTGACTTTTTGTGACAATCATTTTTTCCGAAATACATTTTTAATCTACTTTTCACACCTTAAATTAAGATTACTCCTTGATTGACTTTTAAAAATATGTATTTTAGACAGAAGATAGCTGTATTTATTAACTGTGTGCGGTCTTCATCTAAAAGCCCAAATTAAATATTAAAGGTTGTAAATGTAAATTCAATATTTGCCGCCAAATAATCGGCAAAACATTATGATTTGTGTGGAAACATTTTCATTTTTAAGATTTCTTTTTTTTATTTTAACCTCTTTTCCTTTCTCTTTCTTGATCCTCCTTAGCAACGGTCATTACAGTCCTTAGCAACGGTCATTACAGTCCTTAGCAACGGTCATTACAGTCCTTAGCAACGGTCATTACAGTCCTTAGCAACGGTCATTACAGTCCTTAGCAACGGTCATTACAGTCCTTGACAGCGGTCTGTTCTACTGGATTTACAGCGTGTCACATGTTCTGAATTGACCCGAACTTTATTTAGCCTCCGTATTGTTTATGGTTGAATGTGGGCCGCGAAAACATTTGTGATTCTTAAGTGGGCCCTGAGTTGAAAAAGGTTTGGAACCGCTGGTCTAGTATCTGATAAAAAGTAATACAATAGTTATAGTAAAGTATCTTGTAAAACGTCATAAAAGTCATACGATAGCATTTCGTAAAAGTAAAATGCTATAGTATAATACATAAAAGCCTTAAAAAGTCATAGTATTTTAAGTAATTAAAATCACATAAAAATCAAATTACAGTATGTCGTAAAACATCATAAAAATCCCAAATCTTAAGATTAATACAAAAAGTATGCTGTAAAAAGGTTATGAAAAATAAATGGTATTGTTTGTCATAAACGTTATACAAAAACAATAGTTCAGTATCAGTAAATGTGGTGTGTAATGAAAAGCCTCCTGTTGTTGCTCTTTAGCTCCTGTAGGGGGCGCTGTGACGGGGTCAGGTGGAGCGGTGCGTTGCCTGGGCGACTGCTACCTCCTGTCAGCTGACCTGCGGCAGTTTGAGCCGCACGACATCGCCGTGATGGCCTTCAACCACCATGTTGTCATCCATGCCCAGAAGGTGTGTGTGTGTGTGTGTGTGTGTGTGTGTGTGGTGTGTGTGTGTGTGTGTGTGTGTGTGTGTGTGTGTGTGTGTGTGTGTGTGTGTCTGTGTGTGTGTCTGTGTGTGTGTGTACAGTTGTAGGTCACATGAAAACAATAGTAAAAAGTAATTTATCAGCGCCATAGTATTGAGTAATTTGTCCAATAAAAAAGTCATAAAATATCATGAAAAGTCCTGTTTTCTCTTCTGCCTCTCAGGTGCTGGATGATGGCAGCGTCAGCAACACATTTACCCATAAGTCCGTGTTTCCCGAGGACATGGACCCCCTGTCCGTCAGCGCGACCTTTAACCCCGACGGCTCCCTGCTGGTGAGCGTCCGCCGGACCCTGGAGCCTCCGGGGGTCAAAAACTACCGCAGTGAAGCTCACCTTTGACCTCATAACGCTCTCAGATACTACAGCTTTAATTATAGTATTTAATGATCACTGATAAAGCTTTTAAAGGCACTGTATATATAGTAATACACATGTTATATACTGTAGTATCATGTGCACATTTTTACTTCTTATGTGTGTATAAATATTTTTAGGGCTGGCATTTGTACAATTACAGCTGTCTGTTGTTTCAACTGAGTTTTATCAAATAAAATAATAAGATGAATACAAAACCAACTTGTTTTATCAAATGAATGAATGTGCTTTTGGAAATAGGCTAGTATATGTATCTCATCATTAAAATATTGGCTTTCTATCACAAGGGCCATTACAGTTATGCAACCAAGCAACAACAGCTGACTGATAGCTGTTTGATGATAGATCCCATCATTAGTTCTCAACATTTGTAATTATATAAAATCCAAACACCACATTATATATCTACAAATAAAACTGCAAACATGTATTTAATAAGCTCTGCACTCTCCTCCACCCATCACAGTCCAGATGCTCTCCTCTATTCAAACACAGAAAAACAACATAGTGTGTGTGTGGTGGTGTGTGTGTGTGTGTGTGTGTGTGTGTGTGTGTGTGTGTGTGTGAACGAGGAAGCGACAGACGGAGAACAGAACACATTGTCCAGGATGGAGAGAGAAAGTGTGTGTATGTGTGTGTATGTGTGTATGTGTGTGTGTTTGTGTGTTGTGCAGATCGTTACTGCCAACTGTTGCACTCACACTCCTCCTGGGGAAGAACGAATACTGGAGAAAAAAGCCATTTGGGCTCAGAAAGCTGTATTACTGAAGAGCTGCACGAGGTGTTGTTGAAAAGCCTCATTACTTTTCAATAAATGTCATGTAATGTGACGCATCGACTCTAAATCAATGCAGTCCTTTGACAGGCTGTTTCTATGTGTACAATTGATGATATAACGGAGTAATCTGGGTGTAGTAACGGAGTAATCTGGGAGTCATATGGGTGTAGTAACGGAGTAATCTGGGAGTCATATGGGTGTAGTAACGGAGTAATATGGGTGTTACATGGGTATAATATGGGTTTAACAAGGGTGTAATATGGATGAAATATGGGTGTAATATGGGTGTAGTAACGGAGTAATATGGGTGAAATATGGGTGTAATATGGGTGTAGTAACGGAGTAATATGGGTGTAGTAACGGAGTAATATGGGTGAAATATGGGTGTAATATGTGTAGTAACGGAGTAATATGGGTGTAATATGGGTGTTACATGGGTATAATATGGGTTTAACAAGGGTGTAATATGGATGAAATATGGGTGTAATATGGGTGTAGTAACGGTGTAATATGGGTGAAATATGGGTGTAGTAACGGAGTAATCTGGGAGTCATATGGGTGTAGTAACGGAGTAATATGGGTGTAATATGGGTGTAGTAACGGAGTAATATGGGTGTAATATGGGTGTAGTAACGGAGTAATATGGTGTAATATGGGTGTAGTAACGGAGTAATATGGGTTTACATGGTATAATATGGGTTTAACAAGGGTGTAATATGGATGAAATATGGGTGTAATATGGGTGTAGTAACGGAGTAATATGGGTGTAGTAACGGAGTAATATGGGTGTAATATGGGTGTAGTAACGGTGTAATATGGGTGAAATATGGGTGTAATATGGGTGTAGTAACGGTGTAATATGGGTGAATATGGGTGTAGTAACGGAGTAATCTGGGAGTAATATGGGTGTCACATGGGTATAATATGGGTTTAACAAGGGTGTAATATGGGTGTAGTAACGGAGTAATATGGGTGTCGTGTGTATTAATGTGTAATAATAGCAGTGAAACATGGGTTATGGGTCTTATACGGGCGTAAAGTCGTAAATTCCAATCAATCAATATTAAATAATATTTCAAGGTGATTGCCCATTAAGGGTTAATAGTAATAAATACACCTTGTGTTTCCAGGTAGATTAGAGCAGAATGAATTATGGGGTTTAAAGAAGGAGCAAAAATGTTCCTTTCATCTCTATAAATAAAACGTGAACATTATTGCGACATCACTGCGTTTGCTTTCCGCTTGGGATTATCGGAGCAACACTAAAACAAACCACCAGGTGTTTTCCAGCTGTTACCGACGGGACACACAGCTGCAGAACTACAGTCCTCAGAGATATCAAAAAACACAAAAACTGTTTGTTAAAATGTCATTTATTCATCCCTGATATACAAAACAATGTTTCATTTCTCCGTGTGAAAAATAGCTCTGGAGCTCCGTCTGTTTTGGCCCTCTGGGGTTGCCGTAGTGGAGGCCTCCAGTACAAAGTAAGTGGATAACAGATAAGTGAACCCTCAACAGAAGAGGGTCTGGTCTTATCAAATCCCCTCGCATTCAAGAAGAGGGGACAAGGGGCTTTTATTAGAGCGCCAGCTACAGGTCAAGCAGCAGAATTCACCACACGCCTTTTAAAGACCAGACGGGGGAATGTTTCCTAAGAGCCAAAATAAAACGTATATTTATTTTCTTAAACAACACCAACATCTTTCAAACTGTCCTTTAACATCTTAAGGTTGATTGTAGTGAGTTTCTATCGAGGCTTTTAGGAGACCCTCCCCCCTTAAATCATCGTTGAATATCACCTGTGTGAGCGTCAGTTCTCCTCATATACATAAACATATTTTTACACTTTTCAGGTTTTTCTTTACAAAAATAAGGTTATCTTGCATTCAGTTGAACAAAGGGGGGGGGGGGGGGGTTACAGAGTGAGATGAACAACAGTTATTGCACAAATCGATTACCTACAAGTAGATCATCCATAAAAAGGAAGGAGAAAAAACAATCATTTCTACTTTGATTAATACAGACTAATAAATATGCATGGGCTTATATCTGCGAGATGAGATGAACAACGTGTGACATGTCGAGGCTCGGGCTGAAGGCAGGACGATGAGAATGGATGAAAAATAACAAATAAAGAAAGTATCTGTGTGTGAAAAGTGTCTGCATTGCTTATTCCCATGTATATATAGTATATGCAGGCACTTGTAGTACGAACATGCTTTTTTTGGGGGTCTTTTCCTCTCTGTCCAGCAGCCGCTTGAAGCCTTTACCCCGCTATCGTGTTATTTGCAAATAAACGTCTTAGTAGAAATGTTTTACACAGCAACATTAAAATCAATTTCTTAAATCTTCAACAAATACCACAAAACAAACCCCCACCCAAATCTCATTTAATTCATTTCTCAGATTGGTTAAGACATTAAATTATCATTTTACATTACAGTCATGATGTTAAATATATTGATCTGGAAGCTTACGTTTGCTAAAACAGCTCACCCCCAGGTCGTCAGTGAGTAAAGCTCCGTGTGTGTGAGGTGACGAGGCCAATTCAAAAGTGGGCTTTTAGTATCGAACAGGGTGCAGGAGAGACATACACACACAGGCACTAACATATCATCCATTTAGTCCCATTTTCATAACCGTCAAACTGTAGTTTTTGGTACATTTTGATCATATAAAACTAAGTCTCACATGCACTCTTGTCATGCGAAAGTCGTGCTGATCTACAAGACACCACGGAAAATCAAATCATGCAACGCGTCTGATTCGGATGAAGTTAGAGGAGGTAAGGAGATTCTGCAGGTAGTAGTGGACAAAGAAAAAGGGAGTGTGTGTTATGGGATGTGTTCAGCAGTGGAGGAACGATGGAGAGCGAAAACAAATCGATGTTTCTCTGTCCATGCTTGGAGTTTTATAGTAGACATGAATAATTAAACACGCAGTACTTAAACATTATCTGCCATGCTTGCGAATCAGAAACCAGCTGCCGTTAATCTGTCATGGCTCCAGTTTCAGACTCACGTGAGAAACATCGTATAGTAATGGCTCGTGGAGGTAAGAGGAGAGCATTTTTTAGGGTTGAACGACTTATTCGACAACGCGCTTACGTTCGGTTTTCTTTCTTCTGCAATAGTTAAGCTTCATGCTGGTGAACAAGGTGCATGTCTTAATGGTTCAAACACGTCTTCGACCACGCAGTAGTGTCAGTTAATCTCAAAGGATCAGGTCTTTGTATGCATGTACCTCCCGTCGAGTCGACCGATTCTCTACTTTCCTCCGTCAAAACATATTGTGTTTTACATTTGATCGCCTCAAGACCTCACGGGTTCCTCCACAGTAGGTATTTGAACGTTACTGATCGCTACTTTAATTGATTTTTAAGTGGTTTAGTTAACTTTGTAACTCCTCCGATCAAAAATGAATGAAACGAATGGGTATTGTGTTGGTACATTAGAGAGGACACACCCACATGTTCATCGTCTATCCTTTGTATATTCACTGCAGTTATCCATGTTAACCAGAGACATTGTTTACAGGGGTGTTAAATCAAATTGGTTAATGGTTTTATGTTAATATACAAAGTTAATTACACTAAAATAAGGGTGAGAAACGAACCTACGGGAGGGTTCAGCTGCTGCTTCTGCTCACATATTATCACGTGCTGCCGTATATATATATATATGTTGGGAACATAGTCGCCCGTTACGTCCTTTACTTGCTGGGCTTCTTTGTGTGTCTGGTAGTAATGGAGGTTAGCTAACATGGCGCTCAAAGTCAGATTGATGAGAGCCCCCGAGCAGCTGGTTAGGTAATGGTGTCTTCATTCAGCCGTCCATTTGCTCTCCCTCCTTCCTCCCTCTCCATCTCTGCAGCGGTTATTAACAGCTATATTTAGACAAGACTCTCTGAGAGCGTGTGTGTGTGTGTGTGTGTGTGTGTGTGTGTTTCTATGTGGCGTTGCAATGTAAGGCTACACAGGATGAAAGGAGTGTGTGTTATGGGGGAAAACAGCTACAAGTGTTTGGGCCCAACAGGCATGCATAGACTTCACTCTCCACTGACGCGTCTCAGTGAAGACATGAGACCCACGGAGAGAAAGAGAGGTATTATGGAAACAAGAGAAATGCAAACTAAGGCATCCGTCCCCTCGGTCCAGTGTTCGTTAACGGGACAAACTGTCGTGGAGTTTCACAAAATAAAATGGTGCAATGGCAAATTCCAGTTCAACCCAGACCACCTGACCAGAGACAAAGCGCTGGAACACAACTAACTACAATCCTATAAGAAATAGTCGTTTGCTACCCTCGTCATGCACGCTCACATTTACACACACACACACACACACACACACACACACACACACACACACACACACACACACACACATTATTCTTCCTTGTCATCGTTGCTTAGTTTCTCTTCTCTTGCCGGTCCAGACTTTGATCTACAGATAAACACGAGCTGCCTAACAAAACAATAATCCCTTTTTTATTTTTGAAAGATTTGAACTCTTTTTACCCCAGAGGAGTGTCAGTGCAAGACTCGTGTGGGGAGTCCTCGAAACACAGTGGGACATGGAGGAGAAGAGGAGGGGATGAGGGAGGAAGGAGGAGAGGAAGAGAGGAGAGGGATGAGGAGAGGATGAGGAGAGGAATGAGGAGAGGAATGAGGAGAGGAATGAGGGAGGAAGGAGGAGAGGAATGAGGAGAGGAAGAGGGATGAGGAGAGAATGAGGAGAGGGATGAGGAGAGGAATGAGGAGAGGAATGAGGAGAGGAATGAGGAGAGGATGAGGAGAGGAATGAGGAGAGGAATGAGGAGAGGAATGAGGAGAGGGAAGAGGAGAGGAATGAGGAGAGGGAAGAGGAGAGGAATGAGGAGAGGAATGAGGAGAGGGAGGAGAGGAAAATGAGGAGAGGAATGAGGAGAGGAAGAGGGATGAAGGAGAGGAATGAGGAGAGGAATGAGGAGAGGATGAGGAGAGGAAGAGGATGAGGAGAGGAATGAGGAGAGGAAGAGGAGAGGAATGAGGAGGGAAGAGGAGAGGAATGAGGAGAGGAATGAGGAGAGGAAGAGGAGAGGAATGAGGAGAGGAATGAGGAGAGGAAGAGGAGAGGGAAGAGGAGAGGAATGAGGAGAGGGAAGAGGAGAGGAAATGAGGAGAGGAATGAGGAGAGGAAGAGGAGAGGATGAGGAGAGGAATGAGGAGAGGAAGAGGGATGAGGAGAGGGAATGAGGAGAGGAATGAGGAGAGGAATGAGGAGAGGAAGAGGGTGAGGAGAGGAATGAGGAGAGGGAAGAGGAGAGGAATGAGGGAGGAATGAGGAGAGGAATGAGGAGAGGAATGAGGAGAGGAATGAGGAGAGGAATGAGAGAGGAATGAGGAGAGGAGAGGAATGAGGAGAGGGAATGAGGAGAGGATGAGGAGAGGAATGAGGAGAGGGAATGAGGAGAGGAATGAGGAGAGGAAGAGGAATGAGGAGAGGGAAGAGGAGAGGAATGAGGAGAGGGAAGAGGAGAGAATGAGGAGTTACTGTGAGGCGAACAGGACTCTTTCCAGAATTAAATATTGATCCTAAACCCTGAGGATTTTTGCATTTTTTGTTACTTTGGGAGCTTAAAGATCTCAATGTCCTCCTCTTTTCTTCCTCCTCTTCCTCCTCGTCCTCCTCACTGGGACTTCTCGTCGGACTCGGAGGGGGTCTGTTCTCGGGGCAGAGACAGACTCTTGTGGCGGTCCCACAGCTTGTGGAGCTCCGTGGCTTCGTTCTCGCTGCTGCTGGTGCCGCTGTCTCTGAAGCTGGCCAGAGGGGGGCGCACCTTCACCCCTTCACCGTCACCGAGCCCTCGATGGCCTTACGCAGCTGGGGGGGGGGGGGGGGGAGAGGTTTTAGATTCAAAGACTCAAGTGTTTTGTCATATGCACGACAGCTACAGTGTAGAAAGGCAATGACAAACGTATGAACCGAGTTCTTCCAACGATATATAATCAAATACAAAAATACAAAATAGTGCAAGAAGTCTCTATACATGTGATATGAGCAAGAACAGAATATGAAATTAAATAATGTACATTAAGACAAAATGAAATACGGTTTATTGCGGTGATAACTATTTATATAGATAAGTAGATAGCAGATGACAAACAGATGAATGTGTATCGGGGCACTTTACAGAGCTCAGGTGTTCAGCAGTCTTATTGCCTGTGGGATGAAACTGTCCCTGAGTCTGGTGGTTCCTGTCCACATGCTGGTACCGCCTGCCAGACAGAACAGTTTCTGGGGGTCTTTAGTAATCCTGAGGGCTTTCTTCCTGAGCCGGCAAAGAGAGATAAAGACCAGGCAGTCAAGCAGGAAGCACCCCAACGAAGCCATGTACGATTCGTCTGCCCTAACCGACCACAACGCAACGGGTTTTAAGATCCTAACCTCAAGGGACTAAACTGCTTCTGTGTTCTCAATTTGCGTAAATATATTCTGTACATTTGCTATTTCATTTGCGTCCAAAAGTATGGTAACATGCACACTTTTAAGAACTCAAGTTGAGTGCAGAACGCTGGACAACGGTCGCCATCTTGGCTAGAAAAAAGACCCGTATACAATTAAACTAAAACCCCCTAATCCAGTGTTTCTCAAACCTTTTCATACCAAGGACCATTTAACCAATAAAAAAAACACTCGCGGACCACCTAACTCCACAAATATCCAAAATCACATTGTTTTTCTAGAACAGATTACAAATCGCAACATGTGTGATGAAGGTGTTGCGCTGGGCGGTATCATGCAATCGAAGGAAAACTTAAGCTCGCTCCATTACGGAGATATTCCCGCGAGAGTGCGGAAAACTTAAATGTATTTATTTATTTCAAATGTGAAATTTACCAATACACGGACCACACTTTGAGAAGCATTGCCCTATCAAACAAACTAAATGTTGCTTTACGGCCTATTTGATCAGACCCTGATTTACAGAGACTGTTTAGTAGGATTTGTGAAATCTGGAGTGCTTCTGAGGACACTCCAAACATAACACGGGAGCATCAAACCTCATTTCTTTGACGTTTCCTAACAAAATAACTTTGTAATTCGGTAGGGAAAATGAAGACAAGCTTTACCCATCTTCTGTTTTGAATGATCAGAACACCTTGGGTTTAAATTGGCTTTAAGAAACATATATTTAAAGTCTTAAAAAACATTCTTCCTGATCAGCACATTGGAGCTTTTGATCAGGATTCTCTACTCTCATCCCATCTCTCTTATTTCTGAGTGTGAGCGTAGAACTGAGTTTCCTGTTGGCTTGTGTTCTCTCTGAAGGGTCTCGGTGCTGCAGGTCCAGAGTAAAGAGCGTCTGAATGCTGCAGGGTGGAAATAACGCACTTGAATCATTCTTCTTCTGTGCAGTGTGTGATGTAACTGCGTGTCTGTTTGGCAGACGGCTTTATCTGCTGCTGGAGCCAAGAAAAAACAGCCTAAATGTCAGGGCGAGGCAGCGGCGGTGCACTCGGCAACAATCCTCTCTCACTGCCCGGACAACTCACAAAAGAGCGAGGAGGTTTTTCAGTTGTTTTGTGAGGCGGGAGACAATAGATAGAGACGGCAATATTAAGCAGCCTTTTGTCTGTAGATGACAGGCAGAGGGAGGAGGTGTGTGTGTGTGTGTGTGTGTGTGTGTGTGTGTGTGTGTGTGTGTGTGTGTGTGTGTGCAGCACTGATGACATTCACAGTGATTTGACAATAATAAAGAAGCAGCAAGTGCGCTTCCTGTGTAATTAATGGCAGTCTTAGAGCTTCTTATAAGAGACGAGGTTTCTCTACATATGGATGTAGGGTATCCGATCGTTAACAACCTGCATGGTCTTTCCCTGTGAAGCAAGTCAAGAACCCGATCCACAACATGTCCATGATGGGTTAGCAAACATATGTGAAAGAGCTGTAATGGGACCCTTACCTCTTTGAGGGAGACGACCCCGATGAGGCGTCCGATGCTAGTGACGTAGGCGTGGTCGAGTCCCAGCAGGGAGAAGATGGTGTGGGTCTGCAGGGAAACACCAAAGAACCATAAGTATGGTTGGGAAAACACTGAATGTCCTCTTCCAATATGAGAGTACACATGCTAACAAAGGTATCCCAACTGTAGCTGTGTACATGACAGGATGTATGATTACCTAGAAGAGCATCAGGACTGTTTGAGGCATATGATAGCTATGTGATTAACATGATGATTCAGCCTCTATGGAGATAGACATATGACAAGCATGCTCATTTCTGACGTGGAACTAATCTGAAGTAAACATTGAATACTGCTTTCTATTCCTCCATCTTGTGACTGTGTAACGGCCTGTCCACACGGCGCGTGCGTTGTCGCTTGCCAGCAGGGGGGGCTGAAACTCGACCAACAACCAATCACATGAATCTCCCGCCCGGGACACACAAGCACACGGTTTGATTGGCTAGAGCTTGTACTGGCATATGGCATAAGTGAGAATTTTGATAAAAAGGAGAATTTTGATCAAAAGTGAGAATTTTTATAAAAAAGTGAGAATTTTGATAAAAAGTGAGAATTTTGATAAAAAGTGAGAATTTTGATAAAAAGTGAGAATTTTGATAAAAAAGTGAGAATTTTGATCAAAAGTGAGAATTTTGATAAAAAGAGAATTTTGATAAAAAAGTGAGAATTTTGAAAAAGTGAGAATTTTGATAAAAAGTGAGAATTTTGATAAAAAGTGAGAATTTTGATAAAAAAGTGAGAATTTTTGATCAAAAGTGAGAATTTTGATAAAAGAGAATTTTGATAAAAAGTGAGAATTTTGATCAAAAGTGAGAATTTTGATAAAAAGTGAGAATTTTTATAAAAAGTGAGAATTTTGATAAAAAAGTGAGAATTTTGATAAAAAAGTGAGAATTTTGATAAAAAGTGAGAATTTTGATAAAAGTGAGAATTTTGAGATTTTGAGAAAAAAGTCAGAATTTTGAGATAAAGTCAGAATTTTTAGAAAAAGTCAGCATTTGAGAAAAAGTTAGAATTTTGAGATTATGAGAAAAAAGTCAGGATTTTGAGATTTTGAGAAAAAAACAACATTTTGAGAAAAAGTCAGTGTTTTGTACATGATAGGATGATTACCTAGCTGCATATTATGACTGTGTAACTCCCTCTCTTGTATATCAGCATGTGAAGGACACTGTTCAGGAACTAGTTGATGCTCTGTATGTGATGACTACTTCCATTCTGGAGAGGATCATAAATACATGGATCCTGAGATTGAAGCTCAAGCGGGGACTAGTGATGTTTTTCTAACAGTATAACATTATAACACTTGAAACAAGTTCCTGCTTTCTACAGAAAATGAGGCTCAGATGCTCCACTGACTTCAATTATCCAACGCTGACAAGTTCATTCACAAATGGATTCACTCAACGCGTCATGTGATCTGCTTAATGGGATACGACCACTGCAATTTGGTGTTTTTTTTGCAAGCACCATCTGCATAACTTACAATGTCTAACTATATAAACATGTGGTCCATTTCAGCTTTGTAAACTATCTCCAAAGAAAGATTTTATAGCGTTAAAAGATACAAAAAAGACAGATTTTAAAAACAAATTAATACCGTTTTGTAGGATTGGTGAAATCTAGGTTCCTTATGAGGAAACTCCGAACATAGCAAGGGATCATCAAACCTCATCTCTTTGAAGTTTCCTCAAAAAATAACTTTGTAATTTGGTACCGATTACAGAGAATCTACATTTGCCCTATTTCTTTTATTGGATTATTTCATCATCTTTCGTAATAATGTATTCTAAAATTACCATAAATATTTTCCTCCTAGTGTTCACTTAAGGTTGGGTATCGGGACATTTTAAAAAAAGGACCCAAATTATTATCAGCTTCTCCTTTTCAACTTATTTTATCTTTATTTTTGCTTTTGTAAAGTAATGTTTGCAGTCTCTCTCTCTACTTAAAGTGGACCTATCATGCTATATTTGAATAATATAGTGTAGGACCATACCTATATAAGGCATATTTATACTTTTTTTTAACAGATCATGCATTTTAGCCATGCCTCATTTGCTAAATTTGCACTTTTTTTTTGCTCTGCTCTGCAAGGGCAGATTCAGTGAGAACAGCACCATCTACAGGCCTGGCATATGTACTACAGCGTCTCCAGCGCTTTCGAACGGCAATGGCCGTGGCTGTCTCCTCCTGATTGGTGGAGTTGGCCCAATAGCCGTAGCGCCACCGTCCTGACGTCAGGACAGTGTTCAAATCTGGATCAGTTTTTATCAGATCCGTTGCAGCCCCTTTTTTAGAGATTTGGGTATGGAGGAAAATAGAGAGGGTTGTGTTTTCTAACACTTGGTGAGTTCCCTGGAACACCGGGGACACATATTCATGTAGAAAAGACGTACAAAAGTGCATTTTGCATGATAGGTCCCCTTTAACTAAACTTGTATTTTAATTGTTATTTAGTTGCCAAAAATAACCAAATGCACAATAAGTAGCACTTCCAAATCCTATTATCAGTAGATGTACCCATGTTAAGTAAATTGGCCACGGTCAGAGGAAGTCCAAGGGAGGTCTAACTAACAAGACTTTCTTGTTAGTTAGTGGTTCATATCCAGCATGCATTAGCTAAGAAACGATAAGGATGTTGGTGTGTTAGTTAATGTAAGGAACATTGTATGTGGTCATGTGCAAACGTATATATATTTATTCATTGGATAATTCATACCCTGCAAGACTCCTAAAGACATCATGAGATAATGACCTTTCCACTGCTGGAACACATTAACATATCAACTATCTGTGCCACGTATGTTTCAAGTGTATGTTCATGTGTGTTTTACGTGTATAAAGCACACCAGATCTTTCTAGTCTGTGGGGACATTTCTGCGATTGGTTGCTGTTGAAGCAAGGTGATTACTCAGAGATTATTGTTTGTTGTTGCGCAACTGAATAATAATTCATCTCAACCATATTTGTGTTTGTGTTTTATTGATCTCTCTCTCTGTGAGTTTAATATTCGTTTGTCAAAATCTGTAATTAGGATTGCGTCAAATGTGATATTTCTTTCCACAACAAAACGTCTCACTTCACGCTTTGACACTTTACTGATGACCTGGCTGATGACTGAAGCACACCTTTATTTAGTAATCATTTGTATGTTAATATAATGTTCATCAGGGATGTGTATGGAGGTCTACATGCAGACGGGAGGCTCTAATAACGCTGTCGACCGCACATTAACCTGACAGCTGTCTCATGAATGGGGTCGAACGCAGGCGGCAGATGTTAAGAGTCTCATAAAAAAGGGGGATTAAAGTCAAGAACACTATCTAATAATAGACTTGAAGTCATTTGCACGAGTTCATCTTGTGAATCCCAACATTTCCCCTTTAAAATAAACAGTTTTCTGTAAGTCATATCCTGCAAAACCTCCTTACTCTTGTTGTAGCAAACACTGTGGATGGTGGCTTAAAGCCCACTTCCGCTACGCGCCGTTCGTTAGATGAGCCTGGTTATATTCAAGGGGGGATGTAGGTCAATACTGATGTACATAAGTATCACACTGGACAGAGTTGACAGTTCCAAATGCTCGTCATGAAGTCCACTGACTTGCTGCCCGCCGTAACAGATGGCACTCTTAAAGAAGCACAGGAAGCAGGCTCTTTACTGCTTTGCAAGAAATATAGTACTCAGAGAGATGTGCTTTTCCAGACACTGAAGAAAGCAAAATTCCATGACTTGTCGCTATAAGGGCTGTTAGGGAAAAACATCAGGCAATACTCTCCACTTTCAAACGTGTTTTATATAATCATGTAGGCAGCTTCGTTTGAGTGCTTCATAATAGAGGAATTCATATGACTCATTTGTATGCAGAACCCATCACAAAAACCACAAAGCCAAATAGTTCTGTGGCTTCTGAAGTGTCTTTATTCTGGCATTTATACTTTCAAATAGTTGAAAAAGTACTTTTTTTGGCACTTTCTTTGACCCGTTTCTGCTCTGTTTCTACTCTCTGCCCTATTAGTACTGTATTTGCTGATGCAACGACTCCATGTCCCCACGGGGGTCATTAAAGTTTCATTGAATCTCCGCTCCATTACTGAAGTGACTGTCGGGGGAGTGCAGCTAAAAGCAAAAGAAAAGAGCAAGAAGTAAAAAAAACTTCAACGGTGGATTACAACGGTTGCAAGATTGATGCCAACTGGAGTTTTACTTCCAGACCCGTTTAGTTTTTAATGAGACGTTTTTGCTTTGACAGAACGGACATTTGGGATATCTGAAATTGATCCCACCGTGCCAAGCAACAGAACGCTGTGCCAAGACAAAGATTGTTACGTGTTTTTAGGCTGTCAAAAGTAGCTCTAAAATAAGATATAAAAGCAGTCTGAGTCTGCTCTTCTTTAATTCAGCCCGTTCACATCAGATTTAAATGTAATTCGCTGATTTAAAAAGGGCTGAAAACGGATTGATGATCAGCACAGTGATGCCAGTTTCTGCCCCGAATCATTGGGTCATGTTTGGTGTTTAATCATAAGTGAAAACCACGGGGGAAAAGGATGTAATGTAAGTGTTCTTTAAATGATAGTTTAAAACTTAGATACGCCCAAATAAAAAAAACTTTCTTCTTACTTTCTTTCCTACATTTTTCATTTGTTGATATAAGGGAAGGTCACTTCTGGAGGGTTTGTATTGTTGTCAACTGTTGTAAAGTCTGCAAGGTTCAAACTCATTCTCAGCATTTCATGTTGAGCTTCACTTTAAGTTGTTGGGATA
>JAAOOA010001741.1:35000-60000 GCA_012861695.1 Trematomus loennbergii | reverse complement strand
GTCTGACTTGAAGTGACAGCGTGTATAATAGTTCCTGTTAACAGAAGATGTCTTTATGCCTCGTGCCAGTCACTAATCAGAAGGCAAAAGCATCAAACAAACGCATAACCCCTCCTGACAAACCACCAGCCTCTGATAGACAATCAATGGAGCGGGCCCCGATGCTGAATGACTCCATAAATCACACAATGATGGAGGTGAACGAGGAAGAGAGACGCGGAGACATGGCAGACGTATGAGAGGTGAACGATGAGGGATACCGAAAGGAATAAAGGAGGAGAAAATGTGAGGGATGTGCGGCTGACAGACAGGAAATGAGAGGTGCTGTTGATGGATGAATTATGTATGATGTCAAATGATCCAAAATATAAGACTTCAGGGTAATCGGCCCATCTTTGGGATATTGAGGAATCTGGAAGAGTCATGGTGGGGATGTGCAAGCTGAGATTTAAGGTTTTACTTTTAGGCTGATAAACAAACAAACAATCAATGATAACTGTTTTCTGTTTTATCCTTTTCGTTGTCCTTTAAATCTGAATTTTCTTTTTTTCAAACTAAGTACAATTACTCAAGATAAGTACAATTTGAGGTACTTTTACTTTTGGTACTTTAACTATATTTTGATAATAATACTTTTGTACTTTTACTTGAGTAACATTTTGAATGCAGGACTTTTACTGTAACACTTCTGGTACTTCTACTCAAGAACAATGTCTGATTACTTCTCCTTTTACTCAAGTACAAGATCTGAATACTTGTACTTCTACTCAAGAACAATGTCTGATTACTTCTCCTTTACTCAAGTACAAGATCTGAGTACTTCTACTTTTACTCAAGTACAAGATCTGAGTACTTCTACTTTTACTCAAGTACAAGATCTGAGTACTTCTACTTTTACTCAAGTACAAGATCTGAGTACTTCTACTTTTACTCAAGTACAAGATCTGAGTACTTCTACTTTTACTCAAGTACAAGATCTGAGTACTTCTACTTTTACTCAAGTACAAGATCTGAGTACTTCTACTTTTACTCAAGTACAAGATCTGAGTACTTCTACTTTTACTCAAGTACAGCATCTGAGTACTTCTACTTTTACTCAAGTACAAGATCTGAGTACTTCTCCTTTTACTCAAGAACAAGATCTGAGTACTTCTACTTTTACTCAAGTACAAGATCTGAGTACTTCTACTTTTACTCAAGTACAAGATCTGAGTACTTCTCCTTTTACTCAAGTACAAGATCTGAGTACTTCTACTTTTACTCAAGTACAAGATCTGAGTACTTCTACTTTTACTCAAGTACAAGACCTGAGTACTTCTCCTTTTACTCAAGTACAAGATCTGAGTACTTCTACTTTTACTCAAGTACAAGATCTGAGTACTTCTCCCCCTCTGTTAAAACCCCCACCCATTCAGTCAAAATTAACGAAGCCATTCCACGTTGACTTTTCTGTCAGAAAAACACACTTTGGGACTAAATGATTAATAATTGGCAGCTTCGAATAAACACAATTTGTCAAATTGAAGCTACATATTTGTAGGATTGTTTTATTTGTTGGAAATAATGGATTGACCAAAAGTGAAACGTAATTTGTTTATCTCCCTTGTTTTCCCTATCCTCTCCAAAATATAATGAGTTCTTCCTTTCTCTATGCTACAATCTTTCACAAAGGTTAATTAAAAGGTTTTTCAGAGGAAACCAAGCAGACAACCTGACCTGACATATTTGGAGAAGGTAATAAATAATCACAAAAATAAATAGTGCTAATAAAAGAAATTCATCTCAAGTTTTGCCAAATGTCACCGCTTGTTGTTTTGTAAGCTGTTTTCCTAATTGGCTGTACGGTGTGTGTGTGTCTGTGTCTGTGTCTGTGTCTGTGTCTGTGTGTGTGTGTGTGTCTTACCTCTCTAATGGTCATGTCATCCTCCACATCTACGTCGTCCTGTAGACAAACAGTCAAAGGAGAGCAGTCAGTACGGAACATATATTCACAGTAAAATGAAGAAGTCTACAACACGGATACACAAGCGGGAGACGAATGGTAAACAAATGAAAACAATGATGTCCAGTCGGCTGTTATCACAAACACAAACATTTCTACTTCTCAACTTCACACAGAAGGTAAGTTGACTTATTGAAGACACACATTCACTCACGCATCACATCGTAAGAGCGATGCAGCGCCGCCGCTTGGAGACAGATGGACAGAAATGTGTGACTAAAGGAGCGACTACAGTACATTTAATGAGAGCGGGGATGTGATGTATGAGATGTCAGAGCAGATGATCATTATGATAATGATGGATCTGTGGAGAGGCTCATAACTGACGGGTTGACGCTGCTGTTTGATAAGCTGGAGTTACACCATAGATTGTATAGAAGAACAAAGTGTACAACGGCCACGGTTTTAAAGCATTGAGTTCGGCATCTGGGTCGTTGCCATCTTGGTTTTTTGACGTCCATATCTTGGTTTTTGAGAGCCAGAAGTGACATGAAAGGACAGAGGAAGGTACAACCAAGTAGTAAACAAGATCTTTTGCCTGATCACTATTACAATTCATTTTCATTAAGCGAAAAACACACTGTGAAAGTTCTACGATAAACACAACACCAACACCGGAAAACAAAATGGTGGCAACCTGTCAATCACAAGGTAGCCCCGCCCTAAAACATACACTGCTTTATTCTCTATTTTACTTAAATTGGGACCATAAGTTACTAAATTATGATCATGCTGTATTGAAGAAGACCTAAAACCAGAGACCATAAACTGGTCAGGAAAATGTTAACTGAGGTAGCAAATAAAGTGAGAAGTTATTTTCTCAATACAATACAATCTGACTTATTTTTTGCTCACTGCTGAATACAAGTGAGAATGTCAAACATATATACTCTAAATTGGACCATCATTTACTAAGTGGACTTTAGTATTTGAAGAAGACTTAAAACTAGAGAGCAAAACCGTGAACTCTTTAAAAATTCACAGCGATAACTAATAAAGTAATACTACGGATACTTTTCTCATAGACTTCTATACAATCTAAAAAACAAATAAATCAATATACTGTATGGACTTGCCCTCTGCTGGCCATTAGGAAGAATTCAAGTTGAAGCCACTTAACAAGAAAATGTTGACTAGGGTAATACATCAAGTGAGAAGTTGGGTCTTTTTCTTGTAGACCTCGATACAATCGGAATTTTTTTGGAACTTATTTTTATTTAAATTAGCCTCTATGGCTTAATTTGGCACGTTTACATGATGGACTCAAGTACTCATGTTATTGATTGTGTATTGTTGTTACAAATAAAAATAAAAATACAACCAGTGGAGTCGCCCCCTGCTGGTTATTAAGAGAATGCAGGTTTAAGCCACTTAGCTTTTCATAGTCTGAGGTTGTCGCACAAGTCAAAGCAACTCTGTGCTTTACAGAGAAGCTCTGAGAATACTATGGGATGGAAATAAACAACATGTGTGTGTGAAGATGTTTCCACAAGGTGTGTATTCAGCTCCATGTGTGTGTATGTGTGTGTGTGTGTGTGTGTGTGTGTGTGTGTGTGTGTGTGTGTGTGTGTGTGTGTGATGGGCTGTGAAATACGTTCTCTAAGTGTTTAGTCATGAGCTTGAATACAGGTATTTACTTCTCAGGATTCAAGAAAACATGTGTGTGTTTGTGTGTGTGTGTGCATTAGATACAGGGAGTCATGGTGTGTGTGAAGATGTTTCCACAAAGTGTGTATTCAGCTCCATGTGTGTGTGTGTGTGTGTGTGTGTGTGTGTGTGTGTGTGATGGGCTGTGAAATAGGTTTTCTAGGTGTTAAGTCAGGGGCTTGAGTACAGTTATTTACTTTCAAAGTACTGAAGAAAACATGAATGTGTGTGTGTGTGTGTGCATTAGGGAGTCATGGTGTGTGTGACCCAGGGGCTGATGGGAGCCCTGAGCTCATTTATCCTCATCGCCATGGTGAACGACCTGTTGGTAACCCTAGCAACTGTTGCCGCGGGGTAAAAAAAAAAAAGGAGCCTTACTGTAGTGTTATGTAAGCTGCAGCCGGTGACACACACACACACACACACACACACACACACACACACACACACACACACACACACCACACACACACACACACACAAACACACACACACACACACACACCACACACACACACACACACACACACACACACACACACACACACACACACCACACAACACACACACACACACACACACACACACACACACACACACACACACAGCTTGTCACAAGGGCACTCTGAATGTCGCCATTGGTGTTGACGGGGAGAAAATGTAAAACTAAAGACTGATGGAGAGATCAAATCACTTCGGTGTGTGCGTGTGTGTGCGTGTGTGTGTGTGTGTGTGTGCGTGTGTTTGCAGAAGAAAGTGCGTCTTTGAGAGACAGAGAGGTTGGACTGACTGTGCATGCTAAATAGATGCTTTGAGAGAGATTAGCTGCTCTATTAAGAGAGCAAATCTCTGCTTCTGGATACAGGAGTTAGGGAGAAGTGTGTGTGTGTGTGTGTGTGTGTGTGTGTGTGTGTGTGTGTGTGTGTGTGTGTGTGTGTGTGTGTGTGTGTGTGTGTGTGTGTGTGTGTGTCTGGGGAAGTGAGAGAGCGAAACTTTGTGAGAACGACTGACAGTGAAATCCGAGCGACCGTGTGGGCATATTCAAATGAGATTTGAATAAGTGTGTGTGGGAGCAGAGGCTGCTCTGCTCCCATGTGCTGACAAAAGGCCGATGAAGCTGTATTGCTCGCTGCGCTGTTTTTCCGTGACCAGACAAAGATTACAAGAGGTCTATTGATCTACGTTTTCCCCCTGAAGCTATCCACATTTCCATCAGTGGCAACCATCCAAGACCAGGTCAGCTGGGAACACACACAGGATTATGTATTGGGTTTAAGCATACAGTATAATGAACAGAGATTTATGATTGTGGAAATCTGGATTAAAAGCAGCCTCTCGTTCCGGATATTCTTCCTTCTCTCAGCCCACAGTAGAGAGAAGGGGAAGTGGCAAGGCTTTCTTTACACTTCCAATTTTGCTGAAGGGAGGGATTAGCATTTTTGTCTTCTTTATCTTAATCCACAATCTCCCTCAGATTTAAAAAAAGGGTCACTTCAGGAAGTTTGGATTGTATGTAGACAGGTTTGGAGGCACATTGAAGAAAGTAACATTTCAGTGAAAAAGTAGGATTAGAAGTGTTTCTTTGCATTTCTTCAAGCTTCGTCATCTTTTATGAACTAGTTTTATTTATGCTGCCCAAAGGAATTTAAAACATAATTGAAAAAACAAAAAATGTGTTTTCCCGGATCCACCAAAGTCATTGTGGACAGTTTGTTGTTGGGACTATTTCTTTGTTAACAAAACGTTGACTTAAATGCTAATATCAGCATGCTATCATCTTCACAATGTTAATGCTAGCACGTTAATGTATACATTTTAACATGTTAACTCAAGGTGCTAACATTTGCCAATTAAAAATGAGAGGTCAGGGGGTCAGATTTGAAAGAATTCCTCCACTGGGGATCATGAATGTCTGTTAATCCAACTATTTACAATATATGTAAAAGCACCATCATCATTCAAGTCATTGGGATTCATTGGCTGAGACCCATGAATGTCTGAACATATTTTAGTACCAAAACATCAAGCTTGAACTTCACCTAAGTCAATTGAATGTATCCTCTAGGGCAGTGCTTCTCAAACTTCTTTCAGTAATGTACCCCCTTTGAAACATTTTCTCAGCCAAGTACCCCCTGACTGACCCCGAACATTTTTGATCGAAAAAGCCTATATAACTAATTACAATATAGTGATGTTCCATCAGTGTGTGATTTATTAACTCCTTCATGCATTGTACAAACAGAGAAGAACCAGTTAAGCACCAGAAAAGCACAAGAATGGATCTTGAACCCTTGGTGGTTCTAGGAATATTTGATATAAAACTGTGTTTTCTATTTAACTTATTGTACTATAATTATTTTTGTAATGATGCATGGTATTTCTTTTATTAACCTTTTTTTATTTTTTTATCTCACGTACCCCCTGCAGTACCGCCAACGTACCCCTAGGGGTCCGCGTACTCCCATTTGAGAATCACTGCTCTGGGAACATGAATATCTGTCGCAGAAATCCTGACAATCCACGTGAAAGATATTTTATCCACAAATCTCTCAAGGGAAGACACAGAAACACCAACAATGAATATCCGTGGTATGCTTAAAAAGTATTCAAACCTGTAATAAACGTTGTTTCTTAAAAAGATATTTGACTTTCTATTCTTTGGGGAGCCCATATTGGTCACCTCAAACTACAGACAAAACACATGTTCATTCCTCCTGTGATCCACATGTGATACGTAGCACTGTTAATAAAAGGTCCCTTAATAGAACAGATTATCTCGAACAAGGAGTTTAAGTGATAAGTTATTATTGAAGTGCTGCAGTTTCGTCTAATGAAGTTCATATCTTCATCATTGGTCTTTCTATCCTCTGAATAGCTCTCCCAATGATGGCTAAAGACACTGTGGAGTTCATCCCTCATGCTTATGCTCGATGTCTGTTGTTGAATCGGCACCACACTAATGGAGCAACAGGGACATTGCAGCAATAACTACTGATCACTCGTGCAGGAAACTAACTGCTGACTTCCTCTCTGCTGACACTCACTTTCCTTTCAAGTTCTATTTCTGTGTATCTGATTAGACTCAAATGTAAAATAACATCGTTAAAGACTCAGTGGTTTGAACAATAATGGCGGGCTGTGAAAGAGTCTTAAGAGCTTCGGGAAAAGTTGTAAAAATGGTGAGTAGTAGTTAACGATCAATCGCACTGTGGTAGTGAACCGCCTTTGAGCCTTGTGGCAACGCTTTATTTGGATAGTCGACAAACATGTGTATAATAAAACATGTACAGTTGTGTATTATACACATGGAGAGAGAGAGAGAGAGAGCAAGTAACTGCTTGCGATTGCACTTTTCACAGCTATTCATAGAGAAACAATCCATTAAAATGCATATAATATACTGGTTTGAAACTAATGAGACAACTTGAACGTTATGCGAAGAACATGATGCTATTTTTTGATCGTGCATCCTTACTCTACAGCCACCATAAAGCTCTGTTTTTTGGGAAACACACCCAAAATGACTGGCTTCACTTCGGAACGTGAGCAGATCTGAGTGAAAACCACATTAAAGTGGACCTATCATGCTATATTATAATAATATAGTGTAGGACCATACCTATATAAGGCATATTATATTATTTTTTCAAAATACCAAACAGATCATGCATTTTAGCCATGCCTCATTTGCTCAATTTGACATTTTTTAGCTCTGTTTTAGCAAGGGCAGATTCAGTGAGAACAGCACCACCTACAGGCCTGGCATATGTACTACAGCGTCTCCAGCGCTTTCGAACGGCAATGGCCGTGGCTGTCTCCTCCTGATTGGTGGAGTTGGCCCAATAGCCGTAGCGCCACCGTCCTGACGTCAGGACAGTGTTCAAATCTGGATCAGTTTTGATCAGATCCGTTGCAGCCCCTTTTTTAGAGATTTGGGTATGGAGGAAAATAGAGAGGGTTGTGTTTTCTGACACTTGGTGAGTTCCCTGGAACACCGGGGACACATCTTCATGTATACAAGACGTACACAATGCATTTTGCATGATAGGTCCCCTTTAAGTTCTTTAAATATTCTAAATCCATTTTCACTGTGATTCATTGTTCACCCTGGAAGAATCTGATCGAGCATCAAACCAGTTCACAAAACAATTACAGAGAGTACATCACACTCATCTCCAGCAGATTATTTCACTCTCTCTGTGAAATGATTCAGGAAATGAAAGCTTTATCCTGTCCTCTGAATATTGTTCCTATCAGGTACCTGAAGGACACTTTTAATGGAGTCAGTAGTCTTTGTTATACTTCACAGAACTTGCTTTCATTTGAACATACTGTGAAGGTGGTAGCTCTTGACCCCGACGATTTCATATTTAAATCTTTCAAAATCCCATTTTCTGGCTGAAATCTCTTTCAAAGGACTTTCATAGTGGGACAAGTACTCAGGTCTGGTGTGAGTAAAAGTAGAAGTACTCAGGTCTGGTATGAGTAAAAGTAGAAGTACTCAGGTCTGGTATGAGTAAAAGTAGAAGTACTCAGGTTTGGTGTGAGTAAAAGTAGAAGTACTCAGGTCTGGTATGAGTAAAAGTAGAAGTACTCAGGTCTGGTATGAGTAAAAGTAGAAGTACTCAGGTTTGGTGTGAGTAAAAGTAGAAGTACTCAGGTCTGGTGTGAGTAAAAGTAGAAGTACTCAGGTCTGGTATGAGTAAAAGTAGAAGTACTCAGATCTTGTGTGAGTAAAAGTACAAGTACTCAGGTCTGGTGTGAGTAAAGTAGAAGTACTCAGGTCTGGTATGAGTAAAAGTAGAAGTACTCAGGTCTGGTGTGAGTAAAAGTAGAAGTACTCAGGTCTGGTATGAGTAAAAGTAGAAGTACTCAGATCTTGTACTTGAGTAAAATAGAAGTACTCGGATCTTGTGCTTGAGTAAAAGTAGAAGTACTCAGATCTTATACTTCAGTAAACGTAGAAGTACTCAGATATTGTACTTGAGTAAAAGTAGAAGTACTCAGATCTTATACTTCAGTAAACGTAGAAGTACTCAGATCTTGTGCTTGAGTAAAAGTAGAAGTACTCGGATCTTGTGCTTGAGTAAAAGTAGAAGTACTCAGATCTTATACTTCAGTAAACGTAGAAGTACTCAGATCTTGTACTTGAGTAAAAGTAGAAGTACTCAGATCTTGTGCTTGAGTAAAAGTAGAAGTACTCAGATCTTATACTTCAGTAAAAGTAGAAGTACTCAGATCTTATACTTGAATAAAATAGAAGTACTCAGATCTTGTGCTTGAGTAAAAGTAGAAGTACTCAGATCTTGTACTTGAGTAAAAGTAGAAGTACTCAGATCTTGTACTTGAGTAAAAGTAGAAGTACTCAGATCTTATACTTGAATAAAAGTAGAAGTACTCAGATCTTGTGCTTGAGTAAAAGTAGAAGTACTCAGATCTTGTACTTGAGTAAAAGTAGAAGTACTCAGGTCTGGTATGAGTAAAAGTAGAAGTACTCAGGTCTGGTATGAGTAAAAGTAGAAGTACTCAGGTTTGGTGTGAGTAAAAGTAGAAGTACTCAGGTCTGGTGTGAGTAAAAAGTAGAAGTACTCAGGTCTGGTATGAGTAAAAGTAGAAGTACTCAGATCTTGTGTGAGTAAAAGTACAAGTACTCAGTCTGGTGTGAGTAAAAGTAGAAGTACTCAGGTCTGGTATGAGTAAAAGTAGTAAGTACTCAGGTCTGGTGTGAGTAAAAGTAGAAGTACTCAGGTCTGGTATGAGTAAAAGTAGAAGAAGTACTCAGATCTTGTACTTGAGTAAAAGTAGAAGTACTGGATCTTGTGCTTGAGAAAGTAGAAGTACTCAGATCTTATACTTCAGTAAAACGTAGAAGTACTCAGATATTGTACTTGAGTAAAAGTAGAAGTACTCAGATCTTATACTTCAGTAAACGTAGAAGTACTCAGATCTGTGCTTGAGTAAAAGTAGAAGTACTCGATCTTGTGCTTGAGTAAAAGTAGAAGTACTCAGAATCTTATACTTCAGTAAACGTAGAAGTACTCAGATCTTGTACTTGAGTAAAAGTAGAAGTACTCAGATCTTGTGCTTGAGTAAAAGTAGAAGTACTCAGATCTTATACTTCAGTAAAAGTAGAAGTACTCAGATCTTATACTTGAATAAAAGTAGAAGTACTCAGATCTTGTGCTTGAGTAAAAGTAGAAGTACTCAGATCTTGTACTTGAGTAAAAGTAGAAGTACTCAGATCTTGTACTTGAGTAAAAGTAGAAGTACTCAGATCTTATACTTGAATAAAAGTAGAAGTACTCAGATCTTGTGCTTGAGTAAAAGTAGAAGTACTCAGATCTTGTACTTGAGTAAAAGTAGAAGTACTCAGATCTTGTACTTGAGTAAAAGTAGAAGTACTCAGATCTTGTACTTGAGTAAAAGTAGAAGTACTCAGATCTTGTACTTGAGTAAAAGTAGGTCGGTCAGATGTTACGAAGATATCCTATGATCTCTTTAATGCTTCACTTTAAATGGGTTTACACCGTCAATAGTAAGGTGGGACTAGGTCCAAAATAATATGAAGAACTAATTGTCAGGACTTCTTCTCAAAACTGCTTATTTCTTTCTAACTTTGAGTAATTCGAAAACATCAACTTTAAGCTGATGACACTAATATATATTCTAGCTTTGTTCTGAACTATGGTCAGGAACATACATTTCCATTCCAGCTCTATTTATTGACTTTCCAAAGCGTTTGATACCGTCGATCATCACATCTTAAAGCAGAGGCTACTCAGTATTGGCTTATCCAGCCATGCAGTGGGGTGGTTTGTGAACTACCTCTCTGAAAGGTCCCAATGTGTTCACTTTGATGGGCTGTCTTCTGAGTGGTTGAACATTGCTAATGGTGTTCCTCAAGGTTCTGTTTTAGGTCCACTTTTATTCTCCATCTACATCAATAGTTTAGGTGAAAATGTGGATGAAGCTACTTTGCATTTTTATGCGGATGACACCGTGATGTACTGTGCAGGTCCCTCCATTAAGGAGGCTGTTGTTAAATTACAGGCTGTTTTTAACATTATTCAGACTCAGCTCTCTGAACTAAAGCTTCTTTTAAATGTTGAGAAAACCAAGGTAATGCTCTTTTCTAAAGCTAAAAAGACTCCAGAGACTGCTTTGGATATTGTGACTATGCAAGGACAAGTACTCCAAGTGGTTAGCTATTATAAATACCTTGGTATCTGGCTTGATGATTGTCTTACTTTTAAACTTCACGTCACTAATCTGCTTAAAAAGCTGAGGGTTAGATTAGGTTTCTTTTTCAGAAACAAGTCCTGTTTCTCTTTTGAAGCCAGGAAAAGGCTAGTCACTGTGACCTTTTTACCTGTGCTAGACTATGGTGATTTGATCTATATGAATGCACCTGCCCATTGCCTGGAAAGGTTAGATGCCGCCTATCACAGTGCTCTGAGATTTGTTACTAACTGTAAAGCACTTACTCATCACTGTACCCTGTATGCCAAGGCAGGTCTGCCTTCACTTACTGGTCGGAGGCTCAGTCATTGGTACATATTCATATACAAAGCCATGCTGGGTAAACTACCTTCTTATATCTGCTCTTGATCTCACGGAGAGTGGCAAGTAGCTATTGCCTGAGATCACAGGATGTGTTTTTATTACATGTGCCAAGTGCTAGGACTGTTTTAGGTGCTAAAGCTTTTATGTGCGCTGCTCCTCTGGCTTGGAACACTATGCAAAAAATATTGAAACTCAGCATTTTGATTCCCTTGCATCATTTTAAAGCACGACTGGATGAAATATTATTGGATACCTGTAAATGTAAATAGATGCTAATGTATACCCCTGTAATTATGTTGTGATGTCCTTTTTGTTTTCTGTTTGTTTTTATATGTGTAACTCAATGTACCGCAGGTCTCCCTTGTAAAAGAGATCGTTGATCTCAATGGGATTTTAACCTGGATAAATAAAGGCTACAAACAAACAAACAAATTCCTCAGAAAAACAGTCCATTATCCATGTATAATGGATATGGACTGTCCCTAAATGCAGCTGGCAGCCAGCGTCAGTGAAATGTGTGTACCGGTAATTGTCCCGGCAGACGAGGCTCCAGATGTCACAGCGACGTTATCTCATTATCTCCAGCATTGGGAAATGCTGCAGTTATTTTTCATGATATCACTGGGTTTAAATGTCCAACAAGTTGATCTGCTGTGCAGCAACAATTAAAATCATTCCTCTAAATCTGCTGTTCTTTCACTAAACTTCTATATCTTTGATTTCTGTCACTAGTGGACAACTGAAAATACTGTAAATGGACAGTCTTTGCGACTACACACACACATCTGGTTGTTGAGGCACCTGATGTCACCCATTCATAATTTCTCTCTCTCTCTCTCCTCTCTCTCTCTCTCTCTCTCTCTCTCTCTCTCTCTCTCTCTCTCTCTCTCTCTCTCTCTCTCTCTCTCTCTCTCTCTCTCTCTCTCTCTCTCTCTCTCTCTCTCTCTCTATCTCTCTCTCTCTCCTCTCTCTTCTCTCTCTCTCTCCCTCTCTCTCCTCTCTCTCCCTCTCTCCCTCCCTCTCCCTCCCTCTCTCCCTCCCTCTCTCCCTCTCTCCCTCTCCCTCTCCCCCTCTCCCTCTCTCCCTCTCTCCTCTCCCTCTCTCTTCCTCTCTCTTCCTCTGGCCACTTATGTGAAACTTTTTTTCAGTCCCCGACAACTGAAAGGAATAAAGAGGGGGGGGGGAGGCGAGGTGCCAAACAAAAAAATAAAATGGAGGCCATCATAAATAAAGCATCGAGGCATTACACAAGACGCAAGAGTGGGGGAGAAATAATGAGAAAACAGCGAGGAGAAAACCGAGAGGCATCATTTCTTCTGACTGCTGATGTCATTTACCGGCATCAATATTTCACAGCAGAGATGGAAGAGAGGGGGGAGGGGGGGGAAGAGAGGGGGGGTGTGTGACAAAGACACAGAGGGTGTGAAGCAGAGATGAAGATTCAGAATCAAAGAGTTCAAATGGAGAGTGTGGAGCTGAAACAAGGGGAAGTAATAACTTCATTTCTCCTCCGCTGCGGGAGTGCTTGTGGAAGGAAATGATACTAATACTCTATTAAACTATTTGAGGATCTTCATTTGAGGATTCAGTGAAGAGGGGAGATGTTAAACTATGCGCAAATGAAATAATATTCTATCTAACATTGTAACTTCTTAAAGAGAATCCAAATGTGTTTTTATCCAGTGGGGGATATTTTAGAAATAATATCAAATAAATAGTCAAAAATGTTTATATAAGCATAAGAAATTAAAGTAACATTGTAATTGCAATAAGAAGATAAAACAATAAAAAATAAAATAAAGATAATATCAAATCAAATAAATAACATAATAATAATTAGTATATCATGAGAGATAAAAAAAGATAAGGGAACTCACGCAGCGTCAGAAATAAAACCCTCTCTCTTTTCCTCCGTACCCAAATCTCTAAAAACGGGGGAACAACGGAGCTGATCCAGATTTGCGTCCGATATGACGTAATATCTGAAATGTGGACCCACGGCCCTATCAGAAACGTTGCTATCAAACAATGCCCGACTGTTTTGGACGTAATATGGTCGGTGTTTACATTAGCATCGCTAACACTCAGAGCTAACCTGTACTGGAGAGCATGTGTGTTTCTCAATCGCGAGTAAAGCTGCTCCAGAGGCCACTATTTCAAGCATACTACGTCATCGAGTGCCGCCGAAGTACTGTTCCAATGTCCAGCATACTTGGAAATCTACCGAGCCCGGCGTACTCCGTTTGGAGAAATATCGAGTCTGCACATGAGTAGACTCCGCGGTCTTAAAATCCCACAATGCTTTGCGCACGGACCAATTTCCCCAAATCTGTGGCGGAAGATGTAAGAGGCGGGGCCTCTCATATGACGCACAGCTGCACACTTGCTAGCGTGTTCCACTCTTTGTTTCCGAATGTCAGGAAGTATTCTTGCCTCGCTTCTGAAGCAAGATGCTCGCAGACATGTGCTACCAAGCAAGCGTACTCGCGATTGAGAAACACCCCATGTGTGTGAAGAAGCAGGAAATAAAAAGGAACTCACCTTGTGGTATAACCGGCAAGAGAGAAAGCCTTTGAGCTCCATACTGTTTCAGAGATAATCCTTGATAATCCATGATATGGCGTTTCATCACGGCAGCATTTAGTTTAGACAGTAGCTGCCGGGTCCCGCATGAGCTCAGACCCCTCCTTTTGATTTTTTAAAGCTTTATACCCCAAATCAGCACTTTTGAAACAGGAAGTGAAATAGAGGATATGAGGCATGGCTAGAATGGGTGATCTGTTTGGTGTTTTGAGCAAAACACTTCATAGACATGTTTTTTATATATTTGTATATATCTGAGACCTATGCTATTGCCTAGAAATAGCATGATAGGTGACCTTTAATTTAAAATAGAAAAAATGTGTATGGACACAAGAGGTTAAAGTAAAATGTGCAATAAAAGGATCAAATAAAATACAAATAAGAAGTCAAAGGTAAAAATGGGCAGGAATAAAAAAAAAAATATTCATCCATCTGTAGTTATGAAGTTAATGTGAAAGTTTGTAATGAATAGATAAAATAAAATAAATTGCCACATGCTCTTATAAACAGCTGAATATTTAAACACATCTCCTGATGACAGGGTGTTCATGCACACACTCCCATTGCTACAGGGGTTTATTAATAATTAGCTCACTGCAATAATGGCTACATGCTTCTAGGCCCACTTAACACATCTCAGCGCCACTAATGCACCATCTGTCTCAGCTTCATACAGTGGCTCCTCATGGGTACACTTAACAAATCACTGGACGTTATTAAATCACAAGCAGCAGTGGTGGATGAGAGCCCTTTGAACCTTGGTGTCCAATAATTAATGCAAATGCCTTTAAAATGTAAAGGTAGGGCATGAAGGCAGAGGACATACCAGGTTTCTATTGTGGTTTATTCATTGTTTAAATACTTGGGGAATAAAGGGCTGAAATAGACCTTATCATCTAAAATGGCAAGCAGTTCAGTGTTTCCCATACATTGATTTATTTGTGGCGGGCCGCAATTACATTTAAAAAATGTTTTTTACATTTTGGTGGTGAGGTGGGCTGATGATCGGAAGTTGTGAGTTCAAATCCCGCCTGGAACACCACTACTAGTGTGCCCTTGAGTAAGGCACTTAGCCCTCATTACTCCAGGAGAATGTCCCTGTAATTGGTCATTGTAAGTTGCTTTGGAATAAGGCGTCTGCTAAATGCCTAAATTGTAAATTGTATTTTTGGGAGAATAAACCCCACAGATCCTCAACTCCGGTGTGTCTCACTCATTAAAACGCAACACAGAGCAACAAGAACGTTGTACAGTAGCCATGAACTCGCATGTATTTTCTTATTTGAGAGGGGGGGGGGGATGCGTGGGCCACCCGAATAGGTTAAGGGGCTTTTGGCTTTTCTTGGACTAATATTTCCTCTGCATTGACATAGACTTGATTTTATATTGAGTGATGAGTCCAAATTGCACGATAACAACTCTAACAAACAAATAAGCTTTTAACTAGCCACCAACCGCTAACTGTAAATCACATTTTATTTATTATATATCATTTATTTATTAGATTATAAAATACATTATGTTATATTTTATTTATTGTTTATTTTATTTGCTCTATAATGGAACAACTGTCACAAAAACAACCTAAGGCGCTCTATTGGCTAGTATTGTATGTGATAAGCTTAGGGGCGGACATCTCTAAACAGTTGACCAATCACCACAGAGCCGGCCAGCTAACCAATCAGAGCCATTAAAGCATCGAGACATGTCATGTAGAGACACTACATACTGATATACACCTGAACATCAGCAGGAGAGGACTCTTTAAAGTAGAGACACTACATACTGACACCTGAACATCAGCAGGAGAGGACTCTTTAAAGTAGAGACAACATACTGATATACACCTGAACATCAGCAGGAGAGGACTCTTTAAAGTAGAGACAATACATACTGATATACACCTGAACATCAGCAGGAGAGGACTCTTTAAAGTAGAGACACTACATACTGATATACACCTGAACATCAGCAGGAGAGGACTCTTTAAAGTAGAGACACTACATACTGATATACACCTGATCATCAGCAGGAGAGGACTCTTTAAAGTAGAGACACTACATACTGACACCTGAACATCAGCAGGAGAGGACTCTTTAAAGTAGAGACACTACATACTGATATACACCTGAACATCAGCAGGAGAGGACTCTTTAAAGTAGAGACAATACATACTGATATACACCTGAACATCAGCAGGAGAGGACTCTTTAAAGTAGAGACACTACATACTGATATACACCTGAACATCAGCAGGAGAGGACTCTTTAAAGTAGAGACACTACATACTGACACCTGAACATCAGCAGGAGAGGACTCTTTAAAGTAGAGACTACATACTGATATACACCTGAACATCAGCAGGAGAGGACTCTTTAAAGTAGAGACACTACATACTGATATACACCTGAACATCAGCAGGAGAGGACTCTTTAAAGTAGAGACACTACATACTGATATACACCTGAACATCAGCAGGAGAGGACTCTTTAAAGTAGAGACACTACATACTGATATACACCTGAACATCAGCAGGAGAGGACTCTTTAAAGTAGAGGACACTACATACTGATATACACCTGAACATCAGCAGGAGAGGACTCTTTAAAGTAGAGACACTACATACTGATATACACCTGAACATCAGCAGGAGAGGACTCTTTAAAGTAGAGACACTACATACTGACACCTGAACATCAGCAGGAGAGGACTCTTTAAAGTAGAGACACTACATACTGATATACACCTGAACATCAGCAGGAGAGGACTCTTTAAAGTAGAGACACTACATACTGATATACACCTGAACATCAGCAGGAGAGGACTCTTTAAAGTAGAGACACTACATACTGATATACACCTGAACATCAGCAGGAGAGGACTCTTTAAAGTAGAGACACTACATACTGATATACACCTGAACATCAGCAGGAGAGAACTCTTTAAAGTAGAGACACTACATACTGATATACACCTGAACATCAGCAGGAGAGGACTCTTTAAAGTAGAGACACTACATACTGATATACACCTGAACATCAGCAGGAGAGGACTCTTTAAAGTAGAGACACTACATACTGATATACACCTGAACATCAGCAGGAGAGGACTCTTTAAAGTAGAGACACTACATACTGATATACACCTGAACATCAGCAGGAGAGGACTCTTTAAAGTAGAGACACTACATACTGATATACACCTGAACATCAGCAGGAGAGGACTCTTTAAAGTAGAGACACTACATACTGATATACACCTGAACATCAGCAGGAGAGGACTCTTTAAAGTAGAGACACTACATACTGATATACACCTGAACATCAGCAGGAGAGGACTCTTTAAAGTAGAGACACTACATACTGATATACACCTGAACATCAGCAGGAGAGGACTCTTTAAAGTAGAGACACTACATACTGATATACACCTGAACATCAGCAGGAGAGGACTCTTTAAAGTAGAGACACTACATACTGACACCTGAACATCAGCAGGAGAGGACTCTTTAAAGTAGAGACACTACATACTGATATACACCTGAACATCAGCAGGAGAGGACTCTTTAAAGTAGAGACACTACATACTGATATACACCTGAACATCAGCAGGAGAGGACTCTTTAAAGTAGAGACACTACATACTGATATACACCTGAACATCAGCAGGAGAGGACTCTTTAAAGTAGAGACACTACATACTGATATGCACCTGAACATCAGCAGGAGAGGACTCTTTAAAGTAGAGACACTACATACTGATATACACCTGAACATCAGCAGGAGAGGACTCTTTAAAGTAGAGACACTACATACTGATATACACCTGAACATCAGCAGGAGAGGACTCTTTAAAGTAGAGACACTACATACTGATATACACCTGAACATCAGCAGGAGAGGACTCTTTAAAGTAGAGACACTAAATACTGATATACACCTGAACATCAGCAGGAGAGGACTCTTTAAAGTAGAGACACTAAATACTGATATACACCTGAACATCAGCAGGAGAGGACTCTTTAAAGTAGAGACACTACATACTGATATACACCTGAACATCAGCAGGAGAGGACTCTTTAAAGTAGAGACACTAAATATCACTCTACATTCTTAGCAAAAAAACCTGCCACTAAATGACTGAGATTACAAATCAAATCAATACCACCACATGACTCAGTGTTATACTCTTTGTTATCCTCACATGTACTGAACCTAACAACTAAAAGGCTCAATTATTTCCAAGGAATAATGCAGCATGCTGCGGTAAATCCATAACGAGATTCTTTGAATTTCACTACAGTGGAAACAGTAATGGCTTTTGAAAAGTACATTTGAGATTCTGACCTTTAACGTAGCACCCTATCTGGGATAACACATATGATTGTTAGCTGACTTGAGTGCAAACTGTGCTGTGTTATTGTAACAGACAGATTCTGGTAATGTGTGAAACGTAGAACATTTCGTGATTCATCCTTTTCATTAATACATTCGAGGAAATGTGTTTGGTCATTCAGTTCTGCTACACATCTCAACCCGAGCACTGTGCTGTGATGATGTGAAATACACGCTGGAGGGTTCACCCTTTACACCACCTAATGAAAAAACACTCGTAATTCTTTGAAAAACACTCGTAATTCTTTACTTTTCGTTTATTTCCGCAAGGCACGTCTGACTTCTGAGCACCAAAGGAGTGTGTTGGGAACCAAAGTGATGAATTTATAGGTTCTTTCGTGGTGTTTCCTAGCTGAGAATGGTCCATTTTAAGAGAAACATCTTGTATTTCTTTCCTTACTTCTCAGCAAAGATCCAGCCTCAACAAAGTAATTTACGAGCTGCACAGAAAGGGTTTACACACAAGCCTGGGAGCGACGGATGAAGAATGGTCTGACAGCGCTGTGTGCTTGTGAATGATTGAAAATGTGTACAGACTTCAATAATTATCCCCGACATGTGAAACTAATGGAGCTCCTTAAAGTGCCTCAAGTGTAAATCATTACTCGTGCTAATAGAGTTACACTGACACCAAAATGACTGCGAGAAGGGACAATAGTGTGTTCTTAAATTATGTTTACATTAAAGTGATGTTGGGGAGAAATATGAGCATTTACTGAAGGTCTGTCGTTAACATGGTGTTCTAGAAACTTAGCTTTGGCTGATGAATTATTGAAGGTCACTAATTGCATTAGACGTAGCTTTTTGACAGTAACCGTTGGAGCGCATCATTTTTGTGTAAAAGACGCCTAAATTGCTTTCTGTTAAATGTGTTCAGATTGAGAGCAAAGCTTTAGATATAATAATGCAATGGGATACAGAAACAATACAAAGGCAGGGCAGTTTTGGGGAAGCTACAAGCATGTCTTCATTTAAAAAAAGCTAAGTTACAGCAGCACTACTTTTTAAACAAGAGTAACTTTTTAAAGAGGCCCTATTCTGCTTTTTTTAGGTTTTCTCTTTCCTGTACTGTGTTATATAGGTTTGTGTGCATGTAAATGGTCTGCAAAGGCTAAAATCCCTAAGTTCCCTCACACTCTTGAAACGCCTCCATTAGACTCCATTGTTTACTTCCAGAACATAGTGACATCACCATGTAACACTCGCACTAACTATTGGCTTTCGCTCCAACACATTGTAAGTGATAGGCTAAGGGGCGGGACATCTCTAAGCTGGTTGTCCAATCACAACAGAGCCGGCCAGCTAACCAATCAGAGCAGACTGGGCTCTGGTTTCAGACAGAGGGTGAAAAGAGGTGGCAGTATGAGAACAATAAAGAGCTTTTTGAACAGTAAAGCATGAAGACATGTCCAGTAGAGACACTACATACTGATATACACCTGAACATCAGCAGGAGAGGACTCTTTAAAGTAGAGACACTACATACTGATATACACCTGAACATCAGCAGGAGAGGACTCTTTAAAGTAGAGACACTACATACTGATATACACCTGAACATCAGCAGGAGAGGACTCTTTAAAGTAGAGACACTACATACTGATATACACCTGAACATCAGCAGGAGAGGACTCTTTAAAGTAGAGACACTACATACTGATATACACCTGAACATCAGCAGGAGAGGACTCTTTAAAGTAGAGAACTACATACTGATATACACCTGAACATCAGCAGGAGAGGACTCTTTAAAGTAGAGACACTACATACTGATATACACCTGAACATCAGCAGGAGAGGACTCTTTAAAGTAGAGACACTACATACTGATATACACCTGAACATCAGCAGGAGAGGACTTTAAAGTAGAGACACTACATACTGATATACACCTGAACATCAGCAGGAGAGGACTCTTTAAAGTAGAGACACTACATACTGATATACACCTGAACATCAGCAGGAGAGGACTCTTTAAAGTAGAGACACTACATACTGATATACACCTGAACATCAGCAGGAGAGGACTCTTTAAAGTAGAGACACAACATACTGATATACACCTGAACATCAGCAGGAGAGGACTCTTTAAAGTAGAGACACTACATACTGATATACACCTGAACATCAGCAGGAGAGGACTCTTTAAAGTAGAGACACTACATACTGATATACACCTGAACATCAGCAGGAGAGGACTCTTTAAAGTAGAGACACTACATACTGATATACACCTGAACATCAGCAGGAGAGGACTCTTAAAGTAGAGACACATACTGATATACACCTGAACATCAGCAGGAGAGGACTCTTTAAAGTAGAGACACTACATACTGATATACACCTGAACATCAGCAGGAGAGGACTCTTTAAAGTAGAGACACTACATACTGATATACACCTGAACATCAGCAGGAGAGAACTCTTTAAAGTAGAGACACTACATACTGATATACACCTGAACATCAGAAGGAGAGGAGTCTTTAAAGTAGAGACACTACATACTGATATACACCTGAACATCAGCAGGAGAGGACTCTTTAAATTAGAGACACTACATACTGATATACACCTGAACATCAGCAGGAGAGGACTCTTTAAAGTAGAGACACTACATACTGATATACACCTGAACATCAGCAGGAGAGGACTCTTTAAAGTAGAGACACTACATACTGATATACACCTGAACATCAGCAGGAGAGGACTCTTTAAAGTAGAGACACTACATACTGATATACACCTGAACATCAGCAGGAGAGGACTCTTTAAAGTAGAGACACTACATACTGATATACACCTGAACATCAGCAGGAGAGGACTCTTTAAAGTAGAGACACTACATACTGATATACACCTGAACATCAGCAGGAGAGGACTCTTTAAAGTAGAGACAACATACTGATATACACCTGAACATCAGCAGGAGAGGACTCTTTAAAGTAGAGACACTACATACTGATATACACCTGAACATCAGCAGGAGAGGACTCTTTAAAGTAGAGACACTACATACTGATATACACCTGAACATCAGCAGGAGAGGACTCTTTAAAGTAGAGACACAACATACTGATATACACCTGAACATCAGCAGGAGAGGACTCTTTAAAGTAGAGACACTACATACTGATATACACCTGAACATCAGCAGGAGAGGACTCTTTAAAGTAGAGACACTACATACTGATATACACCTGAACATCAGCAGGAGAGGACTCTTTAAAGTAGAGACACTACATACTGATATACACCTGAACATCAGCAGGAGAGGACTCTTTAAAGTAGAGACACTACATACTGATATACACCTGAACATCAGCAGGAGAGGACTCTTTAAAGTAGAGACACTACATACTGATATACACCTGAACATCAGCAGGAGAGAACTCTTTAAAGTAGAGACACTACATACTGATATACACCTGAACATCAGAAGGAGAGGAGTCTTTAAAGTAGAGACACTACATACTGATATACACCTGAACATCAGCAGGAGAGGACTCTTTAAATTAGAGACACTACATACTGATATACACCTGAACATCAGCAGGAGAGGACTCTTTAAAGTAGAGACACTACATACTGATATACACCTGAACATCAGCAGGAGAGGACTCTTTAAAGTAGAGACACTACATACTGATATACACTGAACATCAGCAGGAGAGGACTCTTTAAAGTAGAGACACTACATACTGATATACACCTGAACATCAGCAGGAGAGGACTCTTTAAAGTAGAGACACTACATACTGATATACACCTGAACATCAGCAGGAGAGGACTCTTTAAAGTAGAGACACTACATACTGATATACACCTGAACATCAGCAGGAGAGGACTCTTTAAAGTAGAGACACAACATACTGATATACACCTGAACATCAGCAGGAGAGGACTCTTTAAAGTAGAGACACTACATACTGATATACACCTGAACATCAGCAGGAGAGGACTCTTTAAATTAGAGACACTACATACTGATATACACCTGAACATCAGCAGGAGAGGACTCTTTAAAGTAGAGACACTACATACTGATATACACCTGAACATCAGCAGGAGAGAACTCTTTAAAGTAGAGACACTAAATACTGATATGAAACTAAAAATGAACGTATGTCCCCTTTAAGTCATAGAAAATGGTGTAATGATGCCCCGGTATCCAATTCTCTCTAAACAACCATGTCATAAACAGACATTAATATGCTATAGTATAGGGCTAGCGCTGATGCCCTAAAACTCATTAGCTTGGGTCGTTTCACCTTGATCGAAAAATGTAGGCTCATCCCAACAAAATAACAAAGATGACCGATGAAAAATAAAACCAATATGTCAAGTTTCTGTCTAGTTTTGATATCAGTCACACACACATGATCATAATACATAACATAACATTCCCTTTAGTACAAAAACCATTTCTGGTCTTTCTGGACTCAATGCAACAGAAACAGTGCAAGTTTGACAAGACACAAAGTCAATATCTGGTCTCGTTACACTGGATGAAACAGAAATATTCGTTAGAAATGTGGATAACATGCTCACCACAAAGTAGCTCTTTAAGATCGTTGGTGGCTCCTAGTACAGGGGATGACATCATATTGATGGGTAACATTTTTTTTTTACAATAATTTGTACATTTAATTTGAGAGGTCACGAATACATTATTGATGCTGATTGACGCACGAAGATCAAATGTGGGATTATGTCCAATTAAGGGTTGGGGGGATTGGCCAATTATTGGCTAAATGCATTTTTCCCCGTGTTATTTTCATTTTATTGTTCCAGTTTAAGGGTCTGCCCAAAAAAGCGAGTGCATTCTTACATCTAACTCTCTGGAAAAAGGGTACATGTGCTACTCACAAACCAGTGTGCATGTATCTGATATTGCCAATTGATGGGTGACATTTGGAAAATATACCATTCGCCCAACACAAATCTCTATGCATGATTTGTACATTTCATTTGAAAAGAGCTAGATAAATCATTGATGCTGACGCACAAAGATTACAAAGTGGGAATACGTCCAAATTAGGGTTGGGCGATTGGACAATAATTATATTGGGCTATTAGCTAAATCCATATTTCCAATGTTTTACCGTCATTATATATTTTTAGTTTAAGGGTCAGGGTTAGGGTTAGGCCCCCAAAAGAGCAAGTCCAAGATCAAATCTCTCTGGAAAAAAGGGTTTATTTGGACTAAACCAGAGTTGGGGTTTGTTGGAAAAGTGGACAGATGGTAGTGGGCACAGTGCCACACAAAAAACAGCTTGAATTGATCTGCTATTGCAATTTGTTGGGCTAACGTTGGGGAAAATGTAACATATCGGTCAACACAAATCTCTATGCATGATTGTGAGACGCTGAATAGTGTTATATTTTCAGATATTGAGAGCAAAATAATGTTACAATGATTTGAGAAGAGCTATATCATGAATACATAATTGATGCTGATTGCAAAAAGATTAAAAAGTGGGAATACGTCCAAATTAGGGTTGGGCGAATTGGACATTAATTATATCGGGCTATTGGCTAAATCCATATTTCCAATGTTTTACCGTCATTTGATATTTCTAGTTTAAGGGTTAGGGTTAGGGTTAGGCCCCCAAATAGTAAGCTCAACTCTATCTCTCTGGAAAAAAGGGTTTATTTGGACTAAACCAGAGTTGGGGTTTGTTGGAAAAGTGGACAGATGGTAGTGGGCACAGTGCCACACAAAACCGGCGTGAATGTATCTGTTATTGCAATTTGTTAGGCTAACGTTGGGGAAAATGTAACATATCGGCCAACACAAATAGTTCAATCGTTTTTGATTTTCAGAAATTGATATCTGATCATTTGTCATCCAACGCTATAGCTGTTTTTGTACAATCATTTTCTCAATTTATAATCTCGTTCCATGCGTTGGCGTGCACCAATGCACAGTCGCCTGTAATTGTACAGCAGGCTACATCCCAGTTTGTGGTGATCTTTTTCCAATATCTCCCGGGAATTGTCATGCATCATCATTTCATCTGAGCTGCTGCTGTCATTCAAGTTGCTAATGAAGAGATATGACGCTCCTCTCTGGATATTTAACGCTGCATGCACAGAGGAACGTGCTCCAAAGCTTCACGTGGAATACAATCGTTTCTTTTTGATCAATTACAACAAACGTGATGGGATCTTTTCTGCATCACTCCAGGAACAAGGCGTGTCCTGTGAGGCCGTCACTGATTGGACGCCTCGGGTGAAACAGCTGATGATGGGACAGCATGCTTGGTTGAACAGCCGCTTCCTTGTTGACCACTTGACCACTTGACTTTAAAATGGTATTTGATTTTTTTTTACCAGATGCAAATGCTTTCTTAATGATATTTTCATGTTGCAGAAAAGCTATATTTAATATGACTCTTTGAAGCTCTTTAAAACTTTAAAATGACAACATATATCTTTTTAAATATTGTTTTTATGATGTCTTAACACCAGCTTGAAAGACAACTTATCACAGCCCTCTTGATTTGAAAATATTATGTTTGTTTCAATACGATTCCAATTATGTTGGGCATGTGATCAAAGTAGGTCAAGCACAAGTTTGTGGACTTATCAGCTTTTTTAGCAAAACCCTTTGAAACTCTGGCTTTACTACATGAATGTAATTCAAAGCACATGTTTGTACACTCATTTCTTATGTCCGTCAGTGACCATTTTTTACGCTTCTTTTAGAAATGTTTTGTAGAAAATGTAGACACTGGCGTTAAAAAATGGTGCCAGTCATTGTTCATAAACTGTCTCCTACAGTGTCATTGTATCCTAAACGTTTGGATAT
>JAAOOA010001741.1:22500-30000 GCA_012861695.1 Trematomus loennbergii | reverse complement strand
ATATATTCAGCTGTATTTCTGTGGCCATTTAAAAATTAATGAATGTTCCTCACATACTGGGCTGATAATGTCTTTTACTTTAATATTCAACATGAGCTACAGTAGTTGGAGTTTCGTTATACACTTCCCATTTGTTCAGGTCGTCTTGTATACTATGAGTTTTAAATAAAGGAACAAAATGTGAGTAACGTTGGTGGGTCAGGCTTTATCGTTAACATGCATACAATGATTCTAGCTTTAAGGAAGGCGGGTTATCATAAACGCATTATACACTGCTGCCTATGTAGCTTCTGTCTCACACACACTAATGACTCTTTTGCTATAAAGGAACTACAGCACGGTCACATGACTTCACGTCACCACCGCTAAGCTAAAGGTGGCTAATGTTGAGCTATAAAGGAACTACAGCACGGGTCACATGACTTCACGTCACCACCGCTAAACTAAAGGAGGCTAATGTTGGGCTATAAAGGAACTACAGCACGGTCACATGACTTCACGTCACCACCGCTAAGCTAAAGGAGGCTAATGTTGGGCTATAAAGGAACTACAGCACGGTCACATGACTTCACGTCACCACCGCTAAGCTAAAGGGGGCTAATGGGACTATAAAGGAACTACAGCACGGTCACATGACTTCACGTCACCACTGCTAAGCTAAAGGTGGCTAATGTTGGTGTATAAAGGAACTACAGCACGGTCACATGACTTCACGTCACCACCGCTAAGCTAAAGGTGGCTAATGTTGGGCTATAAAGGAACTACAGCACGGTCACATGACTTCACGTCACCACCGCTAAGCTAAAGGCGGCTAATGTTGGGCTATAAAGGAACTACAGCACGGTCACATGACTTCACGTCACCACGCTAAGCTAAAGGAGGCTAATGTTGGGCTATAAAGGAACTACAGCACGGTCACATGACTTCACGTCACCACCACTAAGCTAAAGGTGGCTAATGTTGGGCTATAAAGGAACTACAGCACGGTCACATGACTTCACGTCACCACCGCTAAGCTAAAGGCGGCTAATGTTGGGCTATAAAGGAACTACAGCACGGTCACATGACTTCACGTCACCACCGCTAAGCTAAAGGAGGCTAATGTTGGGCTATAAAGGAACTTCAGCACGGTCACATGACTTCACGTCACCACCGCTAAGCTAAAGGTGGCTAATGTTGGGCTATAAAGGAACTACAGCACGGTCACATGACTTCACGTCACCACTGCTAAGCTAAAGGCGGCTAATGTTGGGCTATAAGGAACTACAGCACGGTCACATGACTTCAGATCACCACCGCTAAGCTAAAGGTGGCTAATGTTGGGCTATAAAGGAACTACAGCACGGTCACATGACTTCACGTCACCACCGCTAAGCTAAAGGCGGCTAATGCTGGGCATGACGACATTTAGTCGTGTAATTTAGACACTTGTTAGCATCCTCCGTTTTTAAATTCACCAATGGGGCATCTACTGACATATTTTATGTCGTAGTACAAAACTTTAAAATCTCTTCAGCTTGTTTTAACCACAGCTCTTATTTAAGGCTTCTAACCAAAACCCAACTTGAACCAGAAGTGATAAATGCTGACTCCTTTCTGGATCATTCCTGCAGATCTCCATCAGTCTAAAGTGTCTCTGTATCCCTCTCTCTGTGACCTCTGACCTTGAAGCGGACCTCCTGGCTGGCGCGCTGCGTGCCGTCCTCGCTGCCAGGTTGGAAACCACGGACAGACGTTTCTTCTCCTCCATGGCTTGTTCCCGGATGAACTCCAGACGTCTGGTTCGCCCGAGCTGCATCGAGAGCAGAGCCTGAAGCTGAGCGCGCTCGATGGAGCCCAGCAGGATCATGGACTCTGGAGAGGAGACGACAGGAGAAGCACAATACTTTATTAACCCCCGGGGGGAATTTGGTTTTCAGACAGATGCTCCATTTTAGAATGACAACAAAATATTAAATTAAAGATTTGTATTCAAACATCAGAAGTTAAAGTAAAAAATATGCAATAATAAGACATAAGAAAATAAAATGAAAAATTACAAGAAATATTTCAAATTATAAACCCCAATAAATATTGAAAACATTTGCTTATAACAATATATACATGGTTCATTCGTACTAATAAAGATATTAATCATGAAAAACTGATTATTGCTCTTATTATTGATTTTGAATTTGTAATCTTTACTGTTGGTGCTGTACTGTTCCCCGTCTTCTTCACCTGTTTAATGTACAGTGTAATACAGTAATTAAACTCACTTTTAATAGTATTTTTAAGTGTTTTTTTTGCTGTGAGGTTAATAAAAGGGGAGTAGGAAGGAAGTAGAGGAGGATGGAAAAGGTATAGAGAAATAGAAACAGAGGAAAGGGGATATGAGAAGGAAGAAGGACATGGAGGATGACAAGAAAGCTCAGCTGAGTTACATAATAAGAGCCCAGGATGCAGTGAATGTGTAAAACCTAGTGTGTGTGTGTGTGTGTGTGTGTGTGTGTGTGTGTGTGTGTGTGTGTGTGTGTGTGTGTGTGTGTGTGTCTCTGTGTGTGTCTCTGTGTGTGTGTGTATGTGTGTGGTGTGTGTGTGCGTTGTGTGTGTGTGTGTGTGTGTGTATTTGTGTGTGTGTGTGGTGATGTGTGTGTGTGTGTATGTGTTGATATGTGTGTATGTTGTGTGTGGTGTGTGTGTGTGTGTGTGTGTGTGTGTGTGTGTGTGTGTGGTGATGTGTGTGTTGGGTGTATGTGTTGATATGTGTGTGTGTGTATTTGTGTGTGTGTGTGGTGTGGTGTGTGTGTGTGTGTGTGTGTGTGTGTGTGTGTCTCTGTGTGTGTGGTGTGTGTGTGTGTGTGTGTGTGTGTATTCATGTGTATGTGTGTGTGTGTGTGTATTCATGTGTTGTGTGTGTGTGTATTTATGGTGTGTGTTATTTATGTGTGTGTGTGTGCGTGTGTGTGTGTGTGTTTGTGTTGATATGTGTGTGTGCGTGTTGATGTGTGTGTATGTGTGTGTGTGTGTGTGTGTGTGTGTGTGTTTGTGTTGATATGTGTGTGTGCGTGTTGATGTGTGTGTATGTGTGTGTGTGTGTGTGTGTGTGTGTGTATGTGTGTGTGTGTGTATTCATGTGTATGTGTGTGTGTGTATTTATGTGTGTGTGTGTATTTATGTGTGTGTGTGTGCGTGTGTGTGTGTGTGTTTGTGTTGATATGTGTGTGTGCGTGTTGATGTGTGTGTGTGTGTGTGCGTGTTGATGTGTGTGTGTGTGTGTATGTGTGTGTGTGTGTTGATGTGTGTGTGTGTGTGTGCGTGTTGATGTGTGTGTGTGTGTGTGTGTGTGTGGTGTGTTGATGTGTGTGTGTGTGTGTGTGCGTGTGTGTGTGTGTTGATGTGTGTGTGTGTGTGTGCGTGTTGATGTGTGTGTGTGTGTGTGTTGTGTGTGTGTTTGTGTTGATATGTGTGTGTGTGCGTGTTGATGTGTGTGTGTGTGTGTGCGTGTTGATGTGTGTGTGTGTGTGTGTGTGTGTGTGTGTGTGTGTGTGTGTGTATGTGTGTGTGTGTGTTGATGTGTGTGTGTGTTTGTGTTGATATGTGTGTGTTGTGTCTTGCTTTAGTTAATTGCTGTAGTGAACGTACGTGCTGATTATGTGTTCGCAGCTAATTGTTTCCGGCACGATTGCATAATAAAGACGGGGTTGGAATACTAAGCTCTCACTTCAGTGAGGTGGCGTCAGAAAGCTGTTCCCGGGGAAGTCTGTCAATCAACCAACCGACCAATCACGTACTCTAACGAGCCACCAAGGTCGCTGGGTTGGTTTATTGTGCACAATGAAATGATGCTCAGTCCAACGTGATCGAAACCAGAGACGGATATTAATAAACATTGGATTTTTATAGCGCTTTCCTAATGCTCAAAGACGCTTGATGCTAAGATATGACATCAGAGTGACCAGGATACACTTATTTTGTTATACGCTGTGGTACAATATGTACATTTATATTGAATTTCTTATGTTAATAAACTTGTAGTAACACTTCTTTGGATCTTTGAATGCAAATCAGCTCACAATGAACATGCGTCATCATACTTGCCAACCCTCCCGATTTTCACGGGAGACTCCCTATTTCATAACCCTCTCCCGGTTTCCTCCCGGGTCATATTTCTCCCGCATTTCTCCCGATTTCTAACTAAATCAGATTTACCCTGGACTGTTCCACCTGACTTTAATACAGCTACACCATTGTTGGTTTCCATGGTAGCGCGTCTCTTTAGTAGCGCACGCAACTGAAAGTCTGAGAGGGTGAGGAAGATAGTCACAGAAAACAGAACAAGAATCGAAACTCCACCCTCTGCTCACTCCTTTCCTGGGTCCAGCCCACACATATGGTGCTACAGGTATTGCACTTACAACTATACAATAAGCATGTTAATGTTAATCTACACCCCCCCCCCGCAGTGGTTTTGAAATGCTCCCGATTTCTGAGGTCTCAAGGTTGGCAAGTATTGCGGTCATCCATTTGTGGACTAAAAGCTCCTGAAGTAATGAGATCTTTTGCCTCGTCACTGTTTTAACGTGGTTGAGGAGCAGCGAGACTTGTTTGGGTCTCCTATTGTTGTGAAATTGAAAATATTTGTGAGCCAGATAGTGTGTACGTGCCATATGTCTCACTGACTGACTCCACCAGGAGAGGGTCTTGAGGTGTCATAAGTTAATAAACTTGTAGTAACACTTCTTGCACTGGCTTTTAATACTAGTTGAACATAACATTTTGACATTTGTATGTGTTTTATTTGTCCCTGTACAGCACTTTGGTCAACTGAGGTTGTTTTAAATGTGCTATATAAATAAATAAGATTGAGATTGACTTCTTTGGGTCTTTGCTGCAAATCAGCTCACAATTAACTCAATGTTTGGAGTAAAAGCTCCTGATAATGGCATCTTTCGCCTTGTTGCATGTGTTTTTAACGTGGGTTTGGGGAGCAGCGAGACTTGTTTGAGTCTCCCAGTGTGGTTAAATTAAAATTATAGTGTGGTATGTCTCACCGATGGACTCCACCAGGGCGAGGGTCTTCAGGTGTCCCGTCAGCAGGACGTTGCAGGTCTCTGTAGCAGCAGTTCAGCGTGATGTACCGGACGTCCCGTATCATGATGTCCTCCACTCGAATATTATACTTCCTGAGAGGAACAAGAGAAGGAGAGGAGGATCATGAGAGGGAAGTGGTTATCGTCATAAAGGATAGAGGACAGGTGAGAAAACGGTCAAAAGAATAAGAGATATGGTCTACACGTATACACTACTTGCTTAAGCATAAAAAACATTGACAGAGAGGCGAAGTCCCTCCCTTTCCGGTGGACCTCCATGGGGAGAGAAAGATTATCTTTGGATCCCGTTTGAATGTGCCACGAATTACACATATGATGTTTGTCAATTTAAAAGATAATGTTGCAAGTCAAAAAATAAAAATGTGAAGTAACACTTTTGTTTGTGTGAAACCGTTCAATGAACTACATCTCCCGTCTCGCACCACACACCCAGACGGCCGTCACGTTGGCACATTGCACTTCTTTCTTTCAGAATGAGGCGGAAAGTATTAAAAGAGGTGAAAATCACTCCAAGTCTGGGCATGTTGAGAGCTGTGCATACACACAAGGGAGTTAGTCGGTTCCTAAGAGCCAGCATGTGGGACCGGGACTCTGGGATTTGTAGTCTTTCTAGTTACGTATTTTTCATAGTCTTATATTTCAACAGTTTTACGACAAACTGTGACTTTTTTGACATGGAAATTATTTTTAAGATGACAAACATCATATGTGCAATTCATGGCACAATTCAAACGATAATCTTTCTCTCCCATTGACTTCAATATAATTTTTCCGAATAAAGTCCCATGGGTCGGAAGTAGATGGGCGGGACTTCGCCTCTCTATACTGTTTAGGCTTTTTCTGAGGAATTATCATGCCTTTAAAGTCAATAAATTACAATTTCTGCTTGTTTTACGGGTGAAGTGCAATAGATTTATACGTTTTCATTTGTTCCCACTGCAATAAACAGCTTTATTTGCATAAAAATTACACTTAAAAAATACAACAAGATAACAAAAAAAGCACTAAATAATTGTTACGCTTTGAAAAAATAAATAGTTGCAATAATGTGATACTGAAATTAGAAACAATTGGAGGGAAGGATACTATTTGATATTGATGAAAAATATACTCAATTATTGTAGGTGTGATTTATCATCCAAACATTATTTAATTCAGATTATTTCACCATATCTGAAATAAATATTGCTCTAGTCTATAATGCAATTTCAATAACAAATGTCCAATCATTTTGCAGCCCCATATTGTTCTGTGTTTTCACATGATGCTCTGATACAAGTTGCATTTCCCTCTAGTGGTACAATTAAGATAAACTGGTGAGTTTTCATAACACAATTTGTTCTTCACTAATCTATGAGCACTCTCCCACAAAGCCAACACACATCCTTCCTTTATCTGACCGCTCAATAACACCCTGCTCCGTCCACACGTCACACGGCTGTGAATGACCATGTGTATACAGTGGGAGAAGTGTGTGTGTGACATTGTGTGAGCAGATCCAGCCTCAGCAGAATCAAACTCTCAGCTCTCTCTTCCTGTCCGCGCCGGCCAAAAGCTGAGAACACTCAGCAGCCGATTCATGTTTCCGTGTTTCCGTGTTTCTGCTGCCAAGTGCCGCGGCCGTGCCAGGGCTCGGGCTGCGGCCAAAACTCTGCTGCTTGTTGTGGTGACAACTCAATACTCTGACCTCTCTCAGAACACAAAGTTAATTGATGACCATCCGCCCCGGTCTGCACTTTAAAACCACAGCGCTGGAACATTGGTCTGAGGTACAGCAGCAGGAAATGGAACCAATAGTGCAATAGTGCAGGAACCCAAAGGTACAACCCAAGATTACTCAGCATTTTACCACTTCCTGTTCCCTCATCTCGAAGTCAATGTTTTTTTTTACTGTGTTTTTGGTTTTTAGTATGAAATATGGTCTGAGGAGATTTAAACGTTTTGTCCTAGAATATAAAATACGTCAGTAAATACCCCACTGGTGGATTTAAAAACAAGTGTTTGACGTGAAGTCATGTGACCGTGCTGTTCTTCCTTTAGCCCAACATTACCACCTTTAGCTTAGCGGTGGTGACGTGAAGTCATGTGACCGTGCTGTAGTTCCTTTATTAGCCCAACATTAGCCACAGTTAGCTTAGCGGTGGTGACGTGAAGTCATGTGACCGTGCTGTAGTTCCTTTATAGCCAACATTAGCCACCTTTAGCTTAGCGGTGGTGACGTGAAGTCATGTGACCGTGCTGTTTTTCTTTATAGCCCAACATTAGCCTCCTTTAGCTTAGCGGTGGTGACGTGAAGTCATGTGACCGTGCTGTAGTTTCTTTATAGCCCAACATTAGCCTCCTTTAGCTTAGCGGTGGTGACGTGAAGTCATGTGACCGTGCTGTAGTTCCTTTATAGCCCAACATT